>JAAXNX010000546.1:0-27253 GCA_036491905.1 Folsomia manolachei | reverse complement strand
CAAAAGAAATACAATGCATACATGGTTTTTTTTATTTAAATTGAAGTTAAATATTAAATGTTTAATCACCTCCAGACACTTCCAGCTTCGTTTTCGAAAACAAATAATCACAGAGTTGATTGAGAAACAGAGCACCAAACATAAGGCGTTCCTCATTTCTATATGCATACGTCTTAACGTTCCGGAGCATTCCCAAATTGTCTTTGTTGGGCTACAATTTGCATTGCAAATAGCAATGAAAAATATTCACAGCATCAAACAACCAAAATAAATTCAGGTATACTTACCTTGTGAGGCAACCTATAATAAAATGGTGCATGCTTCCGCTCCGTTGCCCGTTCCCAAACAATATTGCTCGGCATGTGAAAACCCGGCGGCTTGGACGACTTTGTTATCTTTTTCGTAACCTTCTTCGACGCCCTTAACTTCATTCCTCGAGTAACTTCTGGAAAAATAATAATTGGTGTTACTTCCTCGAATGACTTAACTTTCAATGATGAATTTTTTACCCAAACTTTGTAATACTATAAATATTTAAACGTTACGTCTTTGTTTAATAATACTATAACGTAACCTTACCTGCAGATATATCCAAATAGAACTCGTCGGCTGACGCCACTTCCAAAATGATATCATTTCCACTAGAGACTTTTGCTATGAAATCCTATAAATATGCAAAAAAACATGAAATTTCACACTAATATCAGTAGTGCAGACATTTTCAACCAAAAAAGCAAAACTAACCAAAATATGATGCACAATTTCTGCCGTCGTCATTCTCAGCTTGGACTGGTCCTGCTTGCCCCACCGATTTGGTTTCCAGAATACGTGAAGGTGTGGACAGAGTTCCTTTGCCGTTTTGACGGTGGGAGTTAAACTTCTGGATATTCCAAACGCCTTGGCTTCATATGTTGCTGCCAGAATGAGTCCAGATCGATTTGCAACAACACACGGTTTTCCTAGTTTGCTGGGATCTTCTCTCTGCCAGATTTGGCATTCGAAGGAGTCCACGTCCAAAAACGCTATGACCGGAGTCACACTCGCGATTGGCGTGGAGGATCGCGGACGGGGTCGGGGAGCCATTTTTCTAACTTGGAAATTTTGAGCAACTAATTCAAGAAAATTAAATAATTGTGGTGGGAGTGACTTTAGTAAGTGGCAGGTTGGGAAAATAATAATTACGTGTCTGCCACCGTCTCCACTGCGTCTGCAAGGGGGACAAATAATGAACTGCTGGACTTGGTCCAATCTTTTCCTCTGGCTCCGTCCGTGTGGGTCAAAGTTCTTGGAGTGTAAACAATCCCGTTGGAGCATTGCCCTCTTTCCGCTGACCCCGATTTCTCCACTTGAGTGGGGTCAAAATCCGCACTAATGGTTGGCATGGGAATGGATTGTCTTTTCTGGAGTTCATATTTTTGTCCATTCCTTCACCTCGGGTTCCTGCACCTCATCTTTCAGGCCTATCTGTGGGAAGGATCTTGTAATTCAATCTTGGAGATGATGAACTTTAATATTCATAAATAATAGGATGCAACTTGAGTGGTTGCATGGCTAGTCATAGGAATATGTGTCAACGGTGTCTATTTTCATGCAATTTTTCTACGCTGAGAGTAAAAAAAAACAAATGCAATGATGTGTTTTTTGACCGTATAGAATGAACTGGGTCGGTATGTCTTTAAAAATGAGATAGACATAAAAATGGAGTATAAAATTCATTGTCAAAATATGTATAGTTTATAAGTTGACTGTTTAAGTTTTATATCATTAATAATGACTCATTATACTGTCCTCAAGAAGCATTAAATAAACTATGACATTGATTTTTTTTAAATTTGAGCAGCTTACGTGGCTTCGGAAGAAGTTAGTCAGCCCTACCCTATTATTACACGACCAAGAACAATTAAAAAGGGTCGACCGGAAGTACGGACAACTGGGACGCAAACAACGGAATCCCACTCCTCCGATACTCTTCATAATTTACATATTTTTGACAGGAAAAATTTACTCGAGACCTTTCGCAAATTTTCAAGGTTTGGCAAACATTAGTACTTTCGGATGAACGAAGTATGAAAAAATATTTTCTCACTTTTTTACAAACATGCTTTTTCCACAGAACTGTGCGACAGTCAAGTTCCAAGGAAGATGATATTCATCGATACCCATCCGCTCCGAATTTACTGGATGAAGAAGACCCCTCCAAGTCGAATGCTCCCAAACCTTCCGCCATATCTGCGAGACGGTCTTCATGCCTTCCTAAATTTCGAAATCGCGTTCCTCCAGTTTTACTACGACAAGCCATGTCCATCGATTGTTCCACCTCATCCCCATTTCTTCCAATAACTCCTCGATCCTCTAATCTGAGTCAAACGATGCTGTCCAGCTCATCTGGAGGACATCTCAATCCCGTTGGAGGCAGCTGTGGTCAAATAAAAATTAGAAAGGGTCAAGGTCTACATAGAAATACATCTCCGGATAATAGAGCATCATCCGTCCTCAGTGGGGATAATAATTATGCTCTTAGTCCGAATTCACAGTCTTCTTCCAGAGCAGTCTCTAGCTTATCCATGGACAACAGTTTTGGGAGTAGTGCCACAGTTAGACAAGCTGGTGGAGGCACGGTAGATCTACACCTTCCTAATGGGATGGTTACTCTCAGTGTGACCACCCATTCTACAGGGGGAAGCATGCTGGGTGGCTCCTCGACATCCTCTTTAAGGACTCTGTCTCCACATCCAAGTTATCAAAGTGATGAATCCTGTTCCTTCGATATGGGTTCAGTAAAAAGTGATAACATTCTCATGCCCAAGTCACCCATGAAACCGTTCAAATCTTACAGATCCGAATCTTTTGGACGACCCACATTAGTTCGACAATCAAAAGTTGACCAAGCTGAAATTATTTACATTCCAGATTCTGATGATGAACAAGTAGAACCGCAGCAAGCTATTTTGGAAGCAGAACATGAATCAGATTCAAATTAAAGGGTTGGCTGGATGTGGTTCTAAATATATATTCGATTGGGTTGAATTAAATCCGAAAGTGATGCCTTGAGCTTATATTATTTCTCAGGGTGGTTGGATATGCGTGCAACAATTAAGTGTTTAACATAACCTTAAAATTATAACTAAACCATCCTTACAGCAATCCCGAAATTTCCCCGTATATCATATTTACAGATTTCTAATACTGAATTTTTTCTAACGTATGCCGTACCTATGTGCAGTTCTACTTATATTTTCAATAAATAATCGAAAAACAAGTGATATAACATTTTTTATAAGACAACTCAATTTATTTTTAATTTTAGGTATAATGTAGCATTTTTAACTCGGCATGGTAAAACATACGTCATTGTATTGTCTGTCCTGGCAATCAGGACTTTTTTATCAAAGTTTTTATTAATTATCCTACACGGCAGGGCAAAAAAACCGTCAAAAATCAACGTTTCAATTATTTGCTTCGCAGTTCCGTAAGATTAGTTAAGTATACAAAAACACCAAATATGGTTCCCTTAAACTGCAATAAGAGGCTCCTTACAATCATGATATCACAAAAATAAATATCATTTATATCTCCCATAAATATAATTACAACGAATAACACGACCAATATTGTAGATGTGTGATCGTAATTCCACATATAAAACTAAAAACTTGCGTGAATCGGTGCAATTCAAACCCCACCATTTCCTTCAAAACCTTAAAAATTGTTCCAAATCAGGCCCGTGCCTTCCCATCGGATCACGAGCAAACATAATGCAGCTCTCATCCATCCACGTAAACTGTAGGAGTCTGTTGAAATTAATATTATAATGCAAGCATTAAGATAACGTCTAGAAAACATCGGCATGCAGTGGGATTCAGTTGAATAAAACAAGCAAATGAGCATGAAAAGATAATCACCTATATGTAATTGTGTCTCTCCATTCCGGCTCTTCCTCATAAATATCCTTAAAGTTATCATTGCTAATGATCACAGCATCCTTCATGTGGGCATATTGAATGATAAATCTAAAATTTAACAACCAGCGTAATGTTCCAAAAACAAATGAATAATGCACCAGCCCTCTAGAGAGATAACGCCTACCTGTCATCATAGGAGGCAATTCTTTGCCCTCCAACTTCACGACTTGGAGTGAATTTAACGGTCCCTAAAGTATATTAAGAGCCAAGAGGTATTAATTTAATTGGCATGAATTTCCTCGCATTCGGTTTGGTTTGTTGTAACTTTTTTTACCTTCCTTCTCCATTGTTTCAAGAATATCTGTGTCCACGGACTCTGACTGCTTCCTACGGAATTGTGGAACAAGAGCTACCACTTCATGTCCACGCCGTTTGAAAAATTCGACGCATAATTGAATTCCTAAACAAGAAAATGTCTTGTTTCCTCTATGTCTGTTAAAACAAAACAAAATAATTTAGAATAAAATTAACGAAATGTACAAGTGCTGAGCTCTCACTTCATGTACGTAAATATGGCATGGCAGTGTTTTAAAATATTTCTCACCCCATTGCAACATTACTACCGTCGACAACGATAGGTCGTAGAGAACCAGGAGCATGGTTCGTATTCGTCGCGACACTGAGAAAATTGGGTCCTGCAGGAATTACGGGTTGTTGCGCTGATTGTCGAATTTGAACTCTAAACCTAGAAGGTCTAATCCCACCTACCGGAATGAATGTAGGAGCGGTAACGCCCCAAGATGTTGACGGCATTTGGCTAAACCGAGTTCCAAAAATAGGATTTGGAACAGTTCCGAGCTCCCTATCTAGAACAAAAACTGGAGATGTTGTCCTACGTTGAGGCCTAGCTTTGCTATTATTCTTACGCATAGACACAGGCGTTATGAATTCAAATTGTGGTCTGTTATTGTACCGCCTACCATTATGACCCTGGCCCTTCCTTTTCTTTTTCCTAATGCCGTGACTCATGACAGAAGGCTTTGCTAGGTTGGATGAGCTTATACGTCTCCTTGCCCTATCCACTGAGGATTTGACAGTGTTGAAGCTCAAACTCCGCCTGCCTACGAAAGACTTATTTCCAGGAGATTTTCGCCTACTTGCCCTAATCGGAGACAGAGATTTCTTTTTAGGTACTACTTTGACAGCAATAATTTCACAATCATTTTCAGTTCTCGTGTCCTTTGAATTTGGAGTCACGGATGTTGTTGTAGATATGGTGCATTCTTGTAAGTCACTCCTTGAATCTTCATCACTTAAAACAATTATATCGGCTGACTTCGTTGTTGCAGTATGCTGTAGATTTGGAACGTAGGAATCCGGGCGGTAATCTTCGTCGTCATCATCCACCAAATCAATTGTATCGTTAGATGAGCGAGCCGACGTTGATGGGGACGTTGATGAGGAATTAAAGAGCCGTGGCCTGCATGGACGTTGTGCTTTAGTCTTCTTGGGTTTTGCAGTACTCTTGTAATGTCCTCCGCCTGAATCCAGTCCGCCAAGCAAACGACTGCGATCGGTAACGATTGGTGAATCTGATGGCGACACAAGAATAATGGAATCATCAGTGGTATCAATCGTCTCCTCGCCTCTTGATGTAGAAGAAGGTTGATGGTCCGCTCCCGCTCCAATCACATATCCTGGCTCCGGCTGTCCTTTACGTGAGGGCCTGCGTAAAACAAAATATACATGACAATGAATAAACTATGAAAACCAAAATACAAGTGTGTTTCTTCAAACAGTTCGTGTTTCACCATTGTTCTCGTTCTATTCGAGCATTCTGAGCATAAAGCGACATTAAAAAGTTGGCTTCAAGTAGAGCATCTGTGTATGTTGCGCCAAGCGAGAAAACTCCTTTATAAGAATGCATTGTATCGTGTCGTGAGGACGTGGAAAGCATGCAAATTGATCGGTCTAAAAAAATCCCTGCAGATACACACTCACTCGAACTAGTGAAATAAATCAAATTCCAATACAGCACAGCCGACCTCACACAGTGGCTTTAAATTGAATTTACTCCCTACAATAACTACTGGGGACGCTGAAATGTTCACTCCGAAAATGCAATAATTCTTATTGGAAGAAGAATACAGTTGTACGTAAACTGAAAAACCAAACTGGCAAAAATTTTCGGTGATCCAATCCAAACCGGATTTATGTCAAGGTACGTGTAGTCAAGGCGCTTCGCTTTCTCGTAAGAAGGAAAGAAAGCGAAGCGCTCTAACTTCATATACCTTGGATTTATGTTTGTGTCACTAATTTTTGCTCCACTGATAACAAATTTCGTCGTGATCATAACAACCAAATTGTAAAGGTCTCGAACGTTCAAGTCCATCCGTAAGGCACTGAGCCACTGACTGATGATCGGTCGGTAAAGCGTCTTTACTAAAGACGATGAACAATGATGCAAACTACGGGTTGACTTGTAAAAGGCGAGTCTTCCACACTTCCACTCACTCAAAGTATTTGAAATGTGTAGTAATTTAATGTATTCAATTATGTTAATTTAGATTTAGAGACAAATGCTTTCCCTAGCCCGAGAAGTTCCACGACAGAAGGCTGGTTGCGCATTATTGCACAATGTCGAATCCCGCTTTCAGACACGAGAATGAGACAAATATTTACCGAACTCTGATGCCGTCTATTTTACATGCATATTCAAATTTTTAGTACAAATGTATTTCACCTCTGCATATTCTGCATAGAAAAATGATTGTATACCCAATTAAAATATAAATCAAATCATGTTATTAAATGACCTTCAGTAAAGTAAGTCTAGTTCATTCAAAGTAGCGAATCTCAAGGAGAACCTGAATTTGCGCAATGGAAAGTACACCTAATGAATTTGCACAAGAATACTTTCACCAAAGAAATTATGAGTCCCGCAAGAACACGCCAAGTCTGCATGTTTGTTTAATTTAACCTTCTTAAATCGACAGCTGGTCTGATACTTGAAGTATCATACTTCAACTACATCCTACAATTCATCACCTAGATCCATTTAAAAATGAAGACAACCTTAATTCATTACCTTCTTAAGACAGATATCCACTTCCTCGGAGTGGAGCCACGACCACGACCTCGACCTCTTTTAAACTTTCCCATTTGTCCAAATAATTCTTCAGTTCCCGAGGGAGATGGTGTTTGCTGTCCTTCCAATACCGTCTGCTTGTTCTTTGTCGGGGACAGGACAAAAGGATTCGAGCGATTTTCACTCTTATCCCCAATCAATTCTTCTTCTGGAGGTTGACTAATTTGTATTTGGATGGGTGGAGGTGAACTTGGGCGCAGATTTCTTTCTCTTTGTTGTTGACCAATGTCAAATGGGGATTTGGTGGGTGGTGGGGGCAAAGTCGACGCGAGTGAAGTAATTAATTTATTGATTTCCTGCAAGGGTCGTTCCTTATTATTTAGTCGTAGCCTTGAAGTCCACATTGCATCAATGAGTAATAGGTAGAGGAGGGTCAAATCTCAGTCCTCAGCAAAATATGAGGGCCACGACCGTCGTGGCACGACGACCAACAGATAAGCTTTTCCTACAGCCTGCTGGAGGAGTTATCTCACAATTTTGGATTGGAGAGGAAGGTTGGTTCTTATCTAATTAAAGAACAGCAAACATTTAATTTATGATAATGCTTAAGTTCAAAATCTGAAGTTCAGATCCATGCTCTGCCTTATTCAAAGTATTACCTGATTCCCAATTGTTGAGTGGAAATGAAAGTAATTTTTATAAAACAGTGAAAACAATGAAATAATAGCAGATTGAGAAGTGTTTTCCTGGTGAGAGTGAACGTTAGGATTGTACCGCCAGACAGTGGGGCATTATTGCGAGCATCACTCCATTCCCTACACAAATATTAAGATGCAAGTTGACAAAAGAATTGTGACAGCAAGACGTTATCGAGACACGAGTGAGATACAGTTGTTTGATGCAATGTGGACTTCAAGGCTACGACTAAATAATAGCAGATTGAGAGAAAAGTGTTTTCCTGGTGAGAGTGAACGTTAGGATTGTACCGCCAGACAGTGGGGCATTATTGCGAGCATCACTCCATTCCCTACACAAATAAGATGCCTTTGCAAGTTGACAAAGAATTGTGAAAGCAAGACGTTATCGAGACACGATTGAGATACAGTTGGCAATATGCCTCGGAATATTGCATTTTCTGGCGTCATTCTTCAATCATAAAAGCTTTATGTAAAACATTCATCTGGACATTCCTTCGCTTCGCTTCGTGGCGTCCTTTTAAAGGCATTTTTTTTTTCTTTCTTTTTATTGAAATGCAAACTACGAGTAACTCCGATTGTCAACTCAATTTTTGTAGTGGTGTCTGGAATTTTTATATGCAAGCAAAAATGGAGAGTTTAACTCGTGAGTTAGTAGGATAAGAGAAGTTATCCTTATCATTGGCACACTGCTACGTTATCACTCTGCTGTAATGTGTGGGTCATCAAAAACTTAATTAGATGGACTACTTCACTGCTGATAAATAACAATGATTACAAAAATGAAAAACCCACACATGATAAAATATAACCTTACTTGCTATTACTAATTGATATTCAATTTGATTTCATACAAACGGAAAGTCCAAACACACGGTTTTATTGTAATTTTCAAAGTCCATGGTTCTGCAAAATCTTGCAAAATTTAGTAGAGCGTCGTCTGCATCTACTGTTTCATCATTGTCCTTAATTGTTGGCAGGATTATTAACCGCACAATCACAGCCCGTCTACAATTTTGGCCAAGGTCAATCAGCCGACCAGTTGTAAAAGTAGTGCAGGCAAATACAGTTCTTTATCATCAATTTCATTCACTAAGAGCAATTCACACACTTTATCCACTTAAAAGTAACACCATGATTATAAAACGAGGCGAAGAAACAATCCTGGAGTCGGATTATCCCACCAACAAGCTCAACTACACACACAATAACATTTGTGAGGCTTTGTTGCAAAAGGCTCAAGACAATTTGAAGGAAGGACGATCCAAATGGATGGTAAAGTTGTACATTCTTGTAGTACTTGGTTAGGTTAGGTTAAAAAATGGTCATAATTATTTTTCATTTAACGTTGTCTTTTTTCTGAAGACAAACTCAATAACTGGAGAAACGTTAACTTTCTCCGATGTGGAGGTGATGAGCCGGAAGGTTGCAAGCTTTTTGGTAAAGCGTGGAATTAAACCAGGAGAAAAATGCGTTTATCTTACTTCGGATGTTACAAGAATGTTTGCCATCGTCATTGGGATTTGGAGGGCAGGGGGTGTGGCTTGTACATCATATGCAGAAGATACCAAAGGTTATAAACTGGCCTCTATTTTAGTCTTGGTTGACACCACAGTGGTTACAATGTATCATTTATTACGTATCTAGAAACTCTCGCCGATCGAGTCAAGGATTACAGTGCCAAATGGTTATTTTGCGACGCTTCTGCCATTTCGCAATGCCAAGCGGCTGCAAAAACTGTTTCATTTCCGGTGGAGATTTTTGTGTTTGGCTCTGCCACTACTTCCACAAATGGATGTACTCCGGTGGAGGATATTTTTAAGGATGATGGAAGCCGTAATTACAAGTTTTTCATGGACGTGAAACTGTTTTAATTTTAATAAATTGTCAGCCAACTATTTTCTCCAGAGTGCCCGCAACAAATCACTGGTGACTTGGATGACCCTGCGTTGATCCTCTGTACCTCAGGAACAACTGGAAAGAGTAAGGGGGCCGTCTACACTAACCGTTGTATTCTGAACTTTTGTGTCGGGACTGACGGGATTCCAAGACACAACCCACGCCCTGCTTTGTACCTCTCCAAAGGTATTGGCAATTATTTTAGTAGTGCACACAAACAACATATGAAAATCTCGAATTCATATAATAGGAACCCATGTACTTGGTGTTTTATACCCCATGAGGTAATTGTTTTAGTTGTGCATATAGGCAACATTTTAAAATCTTTAATTCTCTAATCCTAATTTTTTAGAAATGTTTTTGTTGGAGACCACTGCGTTATGATGAACCAAGTCAATAAGGAAAACATTTTTCATGCTATCGACACTTATCATGTAAATATTAACAAGACAATTATGAATAATATAGGCGTTACTTGATACTATCAAAAACTATAAATTGTTTGGGATTTGCAGCCATTCCTTGTCTTTGGTTTTCCACTCTTTTTGCTTGCTCTTGTAAATGACCCCAAGGCTGACAAAATTGATCGGAGCAGTATTCAAATTATCTGCAGTGGAGGAATTGTGTTGAAGGATTCTTTTTATGAAACTATGCTCAAACTTCCAAACATTCGATATGTCATCAATGGGTTTGGTATGAAAACCGCACAGCGAAAAATGCCGTACAAACACCACTGCAAATTTTATATCCAGTCTTTTTTATTATATTAGGCATGACGGAATGTGGAGCTATTTCAACGACCGTTGTATGAAATTTTTAAATTTTCTAAATTAGAATTTAAATTAGAATTTAAAAAATTTAAATTAGCACATTGATATTAATATTGTCATATTAGGACATTGGAGGCAGTGTAGAAACCATTCGTGCAGTGCCAAATATTCCTCCACTCTCCGTGGGGAAACTGTATCCCAACACTAAGCTCAAAGTTTTTGACCTCGAGACTGGGAAAACCCTTGGTCCATCTGAACAAGGTTCATACAATTGTTGAGATAATTCAAACAATTTATTTAATTGATCATAAATAAACTCAAATAATTTGGTAATTCTACCACCAAGGGGAACTTTGCGTTTCCTCTCCTATCATGTCTGCCGGTTATTGGAACAGACCGGAGGAAAACAAAGACAATTTCCGACAAGATTCTGACGGAACAAGATGGTTGAAAACTGGTACAAGCAAATTATACAACTTTTTCCAATTGTGACTATTGAAAAATCTGAATTATAGGGGATCTCGGCTACTATGATGCGAATGGCTTTTTGTTCGTTGTTGACAGGATTAAAGAAACTTTTAAATACTTTAACAATCATGTACGAAATAAATGTAAATTATTTTGGGGTGTAGCTGCGTTGAATAACTATACCTAACCAATATGCAAATTCTTTGACAGATTTCACCTGCTGAACTTGAAGAGTATTTACTCCTTCATCCTTCCGTAGCAGAGGCGTGTGTTTTTGGAATCAAAGACATAGATGACGGAGATACGGTGCCCAGAGCAATTGTGGTTTTGAAGCATGGAGCAAGTGCCAAACCGGAAGAAATTTCTGCATTTATGAATAGTAAGTCCGTATAGATTGGAATTATGTCATGAAATTTTTAGAAATTAACAATATTGAAATTCCTGTTGCAGGCAAAGTGGCTGAGTATAAAAAACTGAGGGGTGGACTCGTACTTGTGGATGAGCTTCCGAGAGGAAAAACTGGAAAAGTATTACGCTCAATGGCAGCACAATTGTATGGAAAATAAAAACTCGCTTGTAAAAATCATGACGTGTGCAAATGTGACAAATCAATAAAAAAATTAAACAAAACTTTTCTGCATTTGAAAGCCTATATACGAATATTGTTACATAAGAATATGAACATCAATTCAATTTAGGTCACAATCTCGATACCACGTTGAATCGGTTTCTGGCAAGTTGTGCTTTGTGGAAAGATTTTGGTGATCATGGAACGACTGCTTGTTCAACTACCGAGGAATGTCAACTTAATTGAAGGACATTCCTTTTCAAACAGGAAGCTAACAACTGGTATTAGGATTAAATTCGACACCAAAAAAATCCGCATATTTGTTCCAGAAGTCAAACCAGAGAAAATTAAAACAGTTTTCATGTTTATCTGCTATAAATTACTGCTCCTGTAATCTGGAAGGGCCTTTATCGTCTGGGGTGTTGAGGTAACAGTTAAAGAAAATCTCAAATCTCGGCCACCTTGAGGAGAGATTATGGGAATTATGGAATAAACTAGCAGTATTTTGCACTGATGAGTTTATAGGAAGGCCCTAAAGTTGATTTAATAATCTTTATTGGCAAGTGCGTGTATTATGTGGTCATGTAATCCTGTTGATATTTTTGTTATTGCCTTCTGTTCTGATTTGCTTCAACACATTTTATTATTTATTTTCTACTGCATTAACAGATTGTTTGCATTAAGATGTTAACTAAGGTAAAGGTAATTAGTTGAAGGTTAAGGTAAAAAGATGCTGTGAAGTAAGAATTTTTTCATGTTAACACCTTTGGATTAGCCATCCATTTTACATACCGACAGACATGATTGTAAAAGTAGATTGACATAATATTGGAGTAATTAATTACTGCCAAAACAATCCTTACATGCCATTATTGCTCATGTCATGTCATGATGTGATCACTCAATCAAAAGTAATCAGTCACGATGCTGGAAAAGGTGGCGGATGGCCAGAAGACGCATGAATTCAATTATAAAGACAATGGATGCGTTAGAACTGTGACACCTCCTTTAATTAATCAGTGATCGGACAAATTATCACCACCATCATATAACATATAGCCACGGGAGTGCCCGTTCCTAGAAGAGTGCAGAGAACTAAGGTATTGGCAACAATCTAAGAGGAAACTAATCATATTAAACAGCCACGGCTATCTTAGGTCAGGTTGTTGATCGATTCATGGCCCTATATAAGGTGTCTTCGATTGTTTCTTATTTCTCAGTAGCGTCTCAATCGCAATTGGTAAAATAGTGAGCAACAGAAATTCAGAGCAAATTATAGGAACAATGTCAACGGTAACGCATATTAGTTTGGGAAAACATTTCAGGATTCAGTACACGTGTAATCACATAATTTAATTTCAGGAAATTTTTGTTCTTCTGGTACTTGCATCAGTAACCCTCGTTAAATCGGGGTATATTCAAGGAAGTTACAACCCATTCTACACCCACCCAAAATTTCCCAGTTTTTCCACCCACTACTACTCCCAACCCCACTATCAAACCCAGTCCAATCAATTTGTACATCATTTCCATCAACCGTCCACTCAAAACCATTTCTTACCCTTGACCTTGACCCGACCCCAGTTTGTCGCAGTGAACGCTGAGCAACAATCTCAGAATCAAATCCACAAAGTTCCATCCTGAGCAACAGAAATTCAGAGCAAATTATAGGAACAATGTCAAAGGTAACGCATATTAGTTTGGGAAAACATTTCAGGATTCAGTACACGTGTAATCTCATAATTTAATTTCAGGAAATTTTTGTTCTTCTGGTACTTGCATCAGTAACCCTCGTTAAATCGGGGTACATTCAAGCCGGAAGTTACAACCCATTCTACACCCACCCAAAATTTCCCAGTTTTTCCACCCACTACTACTCCCAACCCCATTACCAAACCCAGTCAAATCAATTTGTACACCATTTTCACCAACCGTCCACTCAAAACCATTTCTTACCCTTGACCTTGACCCGACCCCAGTTTGTCGCAGTGAACGCTGAGCAACAATCTCAGAATCAAATCCACAAAGTTCCATCCGCGGTGGCGATTGCAGTCCCCGTTCAACCTCAACAGTTGAAACCACCATCGTCCATTAATAACATTTTCGCCATCCATAGCACTGGAAGACCAGTTGTCGAAAAAAAGATTGTCCTCCCTCTAATTCATGATAATCCAAACTACAGCTTTGCATACGGAGTCAATGACGCCTCCACAGGAGATCACAAATCTCACCAGGGTATCCATTCATTTTATTTTAAGTATGCTTTTGAAGTAGTAGTAACATTTTTCTTCTTAATGTTTTATTTTCTGTCCTAAGAAACAAGAACAGGGGACAACGTTGTAGGGAAATACACCGTCGTGGAGCCTGATGGAAGTTTGAGGATCGTGTCCTACACGGCAGGAAAGGAGGGGTTCAACGCTGTTGTGGATAAGATTCCAAATTACGCTGGTCTAAACGGCCCTTCGTCAATTCAAGTCCACAACAAAATTGTAGCAGTTTCTCGACCCGGTAGCTTGTTTGCTATTACAGCATCCCCCACGCATTCTGGTTATTACTCCAACTACTAAAATGCATTCTTAGCTTACTATTTTGGAATTGATTTTGTGTACCTTTGAATTTTTTGTACTCATTTTTGGCCACTGCAATACAAGGTGTATTAAAATATATCATAGGACTTAATACACAAAAACCGCATCATCATTTGCAATTTGCATACTAATATATAATCATCTATCATATTTGTTTGCTGGATGGATGGATGGATGGATTAATCTTTATCACTTGAATTCAGTTGCATCTTGCCATATGTAGAATTATATCCCGCGTCTATAAATAAACTTTTTGCAGGTACTAACAATTTGCACATAGTATTTTACATTGTTAGTGTCTGACTTGCGTTAGGTTTGTTCATCATATAAACGTTTTTGTCATTTGGAAGACTAAGAAATAGAAATAGGTGGTGGCAATCCCAAGCTGAAGCAAATGCAAAAAATGTTCTGTATTGCAAAATATACACGATATGAATTCATCAAAGCACAATAACTAAAGGTATGGATTCCTACTGGTGTCGGGCATAGGATGAGTGGTAATAGGTTTCGCAACGAAATATAATGTAATCCAGAAAAGGATTAGCAGATTACAATGAGACTGGTCCTGTCGTATATCATCACTATTTGCGGAGATAACGGGGCTCTTGCTGCAATTAGTTTAATTTATCCTTAGCATTGACATTCACATTGAAATTTAAGGTTACTTATCGTGGGACACTGATCATTGAATACCTGAAGTTTTATTCGAAGTAATAAATTCTGACCCCATACACCAACATATCTAACACATCAATCCCTTTCTGAAATTGGCATGTAATAACTCTGATATGCTGGGCTGCCAGACCTTTGTTCAGTTACGCACGTATAGCAAAGTTTATAACTCCTTGTGCTAAACCAAAGTAAAGGTTACGACAGTTTTCAATTTTTGACAAATATGGGTGACATAATTGAAATTCTCAATACAAGTCCTTCAAGGACAACCTCAACTTCCACAATAAGTTCGACCACAGACAGGATCAATGTTAGTTTCGGGTAAGTGAAAAAATGAGACAAATATTTTTTGGAATGCTAATGCTGTGTTCGTCTCACGATTTTGATGCAAGTCGTGTATGGGGCATTATTAAAATTTGTGTACATTTTTTATAGGACGTACATAATTATATTATTTTCTGCGACCATCATTGTTTTGATTTGGGCGTTTTTGATATTCTTCTTCTTCTCTCGCGGAGGCCGTCGAACAGAATTTCCACGCCATCATTCGAGCTATCGTGGTTCAAATAGTTCTAGTTCCATTTCAAGTGCAATGACGAATGCGTCTTTCAAATCAGGTAATTCGTAATTACTAATAAATTAAACAATTTATTTGATTTCGAGTGCAACTGAATTAGTAAAATTCATTAGATTTACCACCACATTATGAGACAGCAATAGACTCAAAGCAATTCCCTTGTGTTATAATTTTGGATCCTAAAATGCTACTTGAAGACGCCCCTCCATCGTATCTCGATGTTGTAAATATAAAGTGAGCAAAGCACTATCATTATTTTTATTAGTGACAATTGTTTTACACAGCCAAATAAGTGGTCATTTATATAGCTTTCCATTTGTAATTAATAAAATAATTCAACAAGGAACCTAATATATTTTGAAAAAATTTCATGAATTTATTAACTCAACACAAAACCACAGATATTTACAAAGAACAACTTACTTAAACTTACATGCTCTATGCACAAAACCCTATATATTTTCCTTTCAAGTTCACATGATGGTTTATCCAATTTCTGAAATATTGTCAAGAAGTGATTTAATTTGCAATAATTTACTTCAAAGTACTGTTTCATCGAATAAAAAAGGCGATAATGAAACGCCAATATCTGAAATGACGATGTTTGCTGAACTGACAAAGCAATTTCTGTCTTTATCAAATTATTACATAGCTAAGAAAGGCGAAATGAAAATCCTAATTGAAAGCGACAAGGAAGGTTATTTGACTCCGTGAGACCAAAATACCCGGAATACAAATGACATTGAACGAGGTTGCATCTTTCTAGACTGGAATAGCTTAATCCATAGTAGCCCAATTATTAACCCGTACGCATTCTCACGATAATACCCACCCAGTGATGATGCTGTGGCTGTAGTATATACAGTTCATATGAAATATAAACAACCCGTCTGTTTATAGCAAATAATGTTATGTGCTTGTGTAATCCTCAACTAACCGTAGTAGAGCAGAACATTTGGAGCATGATGTTCACGTGAGTCCATTGAAGATGAAGTCTACATGAATACCAACTGACTCACGGCCGGTTAGACAGGCGTACGTGAAAGTACTGGAGTACAAAAAAGCGAGTGAAAGTGGGAAGGCAGTAAAAGGAAAGTGACGTTCAAGAACGGGACTGGAAAAGCCCGAAATATCCACTGACTCAAAGTAGAGTGAATTCCCAACTGGATTTGTCTCCCTTACTTTCTCCATCCAACACCGGTGAAAGTCGGAGAGAACCGAGGGCCCTACCCCACACCCAAACCTCCTCCTCCACTTTCTCACTGCGTAACGACTCACATCATCAAAAGTTAGTCGTTCATGAACATCCATCAAGAATATGACATGGGACTGGTTTTTTAAAATAAGACCAAAAAAACAGTAGATTGTGAACAATAAAAAATGGTTAATAAAATTGTGACTTTGCATTTGTCTCTGGAGGAGGACGTGGTTCATGGGTAGGTGGGGGCTCTGTCATTTCCTCCAGTGGTCGGTGTCACGGTCAGCCACTCCACTCCTTTTAGTCGGAGCATGAGATTGTCCCGATTGAGTCTGTTTCAGTCAGAGACGTGCAACCTCAATTTATTCCAGAGTGGTTTTGGATTCATTGATAATTCCAATTAGTTGTCAAATTTTCTCGCTTCCCTTCTATGCAGACGGTTAATTTCCGCTGCCTAATTACAACGGGTACCACTGCCTCAGTTAAGGGCTACTCGGATTAATCCTTGACTGCAATTGCGTCAGAGCCTGGTAAGTTTTTTTTAGAGTTTTTTCAATTTATTTTCCGGGTGCAGACTAATTCTATTGGGAAGCTTGGGTGGATGTGGGTTGGAAATCTAATTGGTTTAATGTTCTCTTTTTCAAATGACATGCTTCCGAACCAAAAGATTGACCAGTTTGTGAACTGCCGTGACACTACAACAATCTTTTAACCATGCTGAACTCTATGTAATTCCTAATTGCTCCACTATTTTTACTATATTAAGTAGGATTTGTTATTAGCGTTTAGTAGTTCATGCGTTATGAACTATGTTATATTTTGCTTTGTTTTGGTTCCGATGCAAACTTTGCGTTTAAATGGCGATTGAATTTTTGATTTTCTTACTAGCTTATTTGGCTGATAATAATTAATTATTCGTTTGGTTGTCTTAGGTCGAATTATCACAGGTTATAATTCCTTGTAATATTTGATGCATTTATAGTAAAGGGCACATGTCCAACATCCCCAGTATCCCTAATATGCCTAGTTTGCCCAAGGGCTTACCAAGTATTCCGAAAGGAGCTGATTTCATGGGGCCTGTTGACCGTGATCGTTGTACTTTTTGCCGTATTTTTGGTAAGTTTTTCTCTGAAGTGTTTCCGATAAGTTTAGTTTCTCAAAATGTACAAGTAACATGAGAGTTGATTTGATTATTGCAGATGGAAAAGAGAGTAATCCTATTATTTTCCAGGTCAGTGTAATTTTTTATAGCTGATTGTACGAGTTAGGCAAATACTAATTATATTGATCCATAGGATGAGGAGATTGTAGTTTTTGAAGACATGAAGCCCGCAACAAAATACCACTTTTTAGTGGTTACTAATGAGGTAATTCCTGTTGTGGACATTCTTTCATGCAAAATATATGAATGCATTTCTAATTTATAGCATATTCGAGATGCCAAAGCGATGGTAGCATCGCAGATAAGGTAAAAAGACAGTTAACCTTTGAATGCTTTCAAATAGAGTTTGGCTAAAAAACGTCATAATAATTTAATGTTTTAGAATTTTGGACCGAATGGTTGAGGTGGCAAATCAGGTCCTGGCAGAGAAATTAAATCAAGACGGTGCAATTGGAGATCCTACGCAAGTGCAACGTCTTTTGGGATTTCACTGGGTAAGCCCTGCTTTATTTAAAATTTTAAATATGCTCATTAAAAACGGTACCGATAACAAGACACATTCCTTTGCAGCCTCCATTCCACATGGTCAGTCATCTCCATTTGCACGTAATGGCACCTGCGGTAAGCTACATTTTGCATTGATATATTTCGAGATATTTTACAAAAATATGAAATATGCAATCTCCGAAAATATATTTATTTAACGGTGTTTCATTGCATGCATTGTAGGATCAATTGGGATTCTTTGCCCGAAATATGTTTCGACAGAACAGCATGTGGTTTGTGTCGGTGAGTAATTTCAATTTTAATTTTCTTTCAATCCCCGCAAAATTACATGTACCATTTCTCTAAATTTGTGGTTTTAATTTTAATTAATGCAGCCGGATTACGTTCGAGATCGACTAATGCAGATGAAAAACACGGAAGATGCAAATCCGGCCGTGGCATCCAATCCCCCACAACCAGATCAGTAGGTAGTTGTCCTAACTGATCTGTGATATTAAGTAAAACTTTAAAAAAATGATGATATGCTGATGGTCTCCAGTTCCACGTAGAATATCCTGTTCCAAAGTTTTCTCGATGTTGTACCGTATCAAAAAAAACACTTAGGTGTATAGTCATTCATCTTGCATGCCCTGCGTGATATGATGTAAAATTAAACAATCACATCCTTGAAATCAATCAAGTCAAATATTATTGTAAGAGTTTGCGAGGAAAAAATCCTAAAAAAATTATAATGTATCACTTAAATATAATCGTTAAAAACCTAAAATCCACTGTGTGGAGATTGAATGTCACGTTAACAAATTGTTTTGTGCGTGCTGGCTGGCTTTGCAACGCCTTGATTTAAATTGGGGTTGGCTCATAATTGGTATAAAATTATGTCAGATTAAGCCGAAGAAAGAACGACAAATACAAAATGTGTCTGCCTGCAACCAATGCAAAAAAGTGAATGTCCTAAAATTAATCTTAGGTTTGTAAAGTTAAGGAAAGTGTCAATTACTGATTGACATTCCGACGAAAGAACCCGCGACATCCTTACCCTTGTGTTTATGTTCCCTTCCTTCACTTCCTTATCCTTGACCTTATGTGTCTCTGTGAGTATCTTGACAAAAAACATCCTAATGTGACTTGGTGACAAATAATTTTTGTGCCGGGAGATTGTCATCAGCAATAATTATTTCCTGTCATATAATGATGTTCAAATTCAGATATTGTTGTAGTTGGTCGCATACTATTGTACTTATCATCTCATCATATTTACACATATATAGCGTTACCTATTTTTTACATTATATTATGACAAGTGCGTTTTGTAAGATTTTACAAATTGTTTCGTCGTCTCACGTGTTCGGGTTAAAGCTACAGAAAAGATATAATAGGTAAAAAAGAGTTGTGAATAAGTTTGTGTGCAAAATAAGTAATACGAATAAAAGACGGATTCTCTGTGGAATAGTGCTTAGATTTCTTCACTAAGTAGAGATAAGTGCTGACTTCATTCCCATCCCACGGATGACCTTGAATTCATTTTTACTGTAAAATGATTACCATTGCGATAAGCCATTTCAGCGATACTGCATGCAACTTAACAGTGCATGACCAATACCATGAAAAGGCAGAATCGGTTCTTCTATAAAACCCATGCAAACAGATTATGGACTGGACAGCCAATGGAATTCCAGATTTTGGTCCAAGAGGCAAAGACAAAGTTGTCTGATTTTGGTCTGTCATTGTCATTCTCATGACTTTTGTCATTATCTTCATAAAAACGGAGTTTAATACCGTGAGAATTTCCACACTCTTGGAATAAACCCAGCTCATTTGCTTCAAATTACTACGTACAAAATAGTAGTAATAAAACTAGACCACCCTAGACATGCATGTTGATGGTTTGAAGAGGGAATAATTCTGTAATTTTAATTTAATTACTTTCATATGCACATATTTGTCAAGTGGTTATCCATTGTGGTTGGGGTTGCAGCCGTGCTCTTGGGTGGTTACTGGAAATTCGTGTCTTCTGAGACCAATACTAAGGGACAAAACTTGGATATTGGAAAAAATTCTTTGAACGGAGAAAGCATGGTAAATTCTAAGTGACAAGGAAAATTTCGATGGCAGAATGATAACCCTATATGTTTGTGGTGCAGGCGGGGTCCAAGAGTATCTACGATTTTAACTATGTGGACATCGACGGACAAGAGCAGTCCATGGCGAAATATCGGTAATTGCTAAATTCATTTGATTTTCCTGGCTCTAATGCGTTAGTCATTTTTTTAGGGGTCATGTCTTGATTGTCGTCAATGTGGCGTCTAAATGTGGATATACCTGTGTCAATTACCAACAACTCACTGAATTGTACGACAAATACTCGACAACTGAGGGGCTGAGGATTCTAGCATTTCCTTGTAATCAGTTTGGTGGCCAGGAACCTCTTGGAGAGGCTGAGATTAAAGAATTTGTCAAAGAGTACAAAGTTACCTATGACATGGCCAGCAAGGTTATTAAAGTTAACTTTTTTATAAAATCGTGAAATCATCACTTTTACCTGTGTATATTTGTATCGTAATTATGTACATCCTGTATTCGCAGGTAAACGTAAATGGAGGTAATGTTGATCCCCTGTGGATCTTTCTGAAAGATAAACAACGTGGAGTTTTGGGAACAACTCTTGTGAAATGGAATTTTACAAAATTTTTGGTGGATAAAAATGGAAACGTGTTGCATCGATATGCTCCAAATACGAATCCGAAGGTAAGTTCATAGTGCATTTCATTTACGTGCAAAGAAAAACGCGTACTGTGAACATATAGTCACTGAGAACTAATGCTTTTGTTTTCAGGCGATGGAAAATGACATAATTGAAGCTTTCAAATCTTAATGAATAATTTATACTGTACTGTGAACATATAGTCACTGAGAACTAATGCTTTTGTTTTCAGGCGATGGAAAATGACATAATTGAAGCTTTCAAATCTTAATGAATAATTTATACAGGAATCTGAAGATTCTTGGCTAGAAATTCAGTAACTTTCCAAGTTATAAATTTATTTTGACATAATTTTTTAAAGCCACAATAAATGAATTTCTTAATTCCAATTGATCTACGTTTTCTGGCATGAATGTTCGTTTATTTCTTACTGGCATACCATCGTGTGTGGACCACCAACTTTATTCTCCCAATAAGTTCCTTTGGGATATGAATAAAATGCAATTGATTCTTCCTTCATTTGGCTGCTAAAACCCGGCTCCTAATTATGAAAAGTTTTCGCTTCAGCATAAATATCTAAGTCTATAATTATGTATATGTAATGAGTTGAGTAACTCACCTTTGGAGCAATATAATGTCCGTTGCGGACATTAATTGGAAAATGGAAATGCTCATGCAAATGGTCAACCCATCTAATAATGCATTTTAAATTATGGTTCAATCGTTAAATACCACTTCAAAATAAAATTGTGAATAAATAGTCCACCCACTCAATCATGCGATTCTCCTTTTCTCCACTTAAGCTCAAGTAATCCCAAAACTGTAAATGTTGAACTAACTCACACAACCCAACGCCTCCGGCGTGAGGGCAGACCGGAACTGTTTAATAAAAAAAACATAAAAAGGCGTGGATTGGAGAAATGTGTGTCTAAGAATTGCTTTTCATTACCTCCAAATTTTTTGCACATAAAGTAAATCGCCAAGTTTTCATTCACTCCACCCACGCGACATGAATCGATTTGGCAGTATGAAATGGCATTAGCTTGTAACAACTGTTTGAAAATCACTCGATTCTGACACATTTCTCCTGTTATTGTCAATGCAGAGTTCAAAAAGTTAATTTAAAGTGTTGGGTGATTAATAATACGTATTTAAATTACCTGTTGCAACACCGATCCCCAGTGGTTTCATTGCCTGCATTAAAAAAATGTATGTCAATTTTATCGCTACAAAAATTTAGATTTTAAATAAGGCAAGGTTTACTTTGGCAATTGTTGCGTGCCCAAGGATGTCATCGGGAGAGGTTGGCTCTTCAATCCTTAAATGTGAAATTATTTTTGAAATGGATTAATTGTTTTTTGACAATAATTTAATGAGTTGACTTGCATTAAATCAATATTAGGTATAATGAATTTTCCCTTTAAGTTTAATAATTCAAAAGACGTTACTTCGTAAAAAATAATTGCAATACTTACCACATTGGTTTATATTCTTTCAGAGCCGTTACCTAGAGGTGAAACATTGTTTACGGATTACATTAGACTTATAATTTACAAAAATATATTGGACTTTTCAGTTGCCAATCTATTTAATCTCTTTTACTTACCCATTCAATTGCTTCCTGCACTTCCCAACGCTGATTTGCATCAATCATCTATTAAAGCATACAAAATCGCAATGTAAGAGAAATATCAAGATCGATTGTACACGTATTGTATGGAAATTGAAAACTATAAAACTTAAAAACAACCGAGGAGAAATTACCAAATTATTGTTTGGTCCAATCGCGTTGCGAACCATTTTGCAGCGCCTCTTATCATCTTCCAGACTTTGACCCACTTTAATTTTTGAAACTAGTGAAGCCTTTGTCCAAATATTCTTGGCACAATTTTTTAATGTTTTCATCCGTATAGCCAAGCCATCCAACAGACCTGTATTTAAATTGGTATGCTATTTTTAATTTTATCCGTCCGGGACACATATTGTAATGAATAAATTTTGTACGTTGTGTATGCAGGGTAGTCCTTTAGTAGCAATTTCTTTTTCACGATCTACTTGAGCCTGGCTTTTTTCCTTAAGCATGCTGATGCATTCTTCTGGAGTTATAACATCCTTGCTAAAAACAATTCGCATACATTATTCAGAGAAGAGGAAGCTGTAGATTATAATTAATTAACTTAATTTGTACCAACATGTAACGAAAGTCAATCGTAGATACCAGCTTCTCTGGTGAAAGGTCAACTAACAATTTCCAAACTGGTTTCTTCTCGTATCGACCCCACAAGTCCCAAATCGCATTCAAAATTGCACCAGTCGCCAAATGAACCACGCCCTTCTCCGGTCCCTAAACCAAATATAAACCCATCAGTGAAGGTGGGGTGACCATCGTAAAATCGTTTTTAACCTTGAGGCATTTTTCTAGAATTTTATCATCACTTACCACCCAACGAAGTTGGGATTCGCTTGTCAGTTTCCGGTAAAAACCAGCAAAATCATTCCAAATGTCCTTGCAATTTTCACCCTCTACCAAATAGCTCATGGTTTTCACGGCTTGAACCACTGAAATGGTTTATATAAGTCAAATAATACAAAATTGAATGAATTTAAAACCCTGAAACTACCTATTTCCGTCCCACGCCCACATGTAAAGGTGAGCCCATAACCCTTTAGATCGGGGTTTTTGGCGAGATGGATTGTTACATAAGCACAAGAGTAGTCGGGATCTGTAATGTTGATGAAAAAAGTCTTCACAGTCACAAACTTGGAACTGGGGAAATTGTTAGCATTTCTCCCTTCACTGTCGAAGTCTTAATTGTCTGTTCGACAGAAACGATGGCTTACCCGTATGCATAGCATCGCTCCCATGACCTTCTAAAGATGTAGGGAACCTGACATCCACAACTTCAACCTTTTCGATTTTCAAATCTCCCATGTTTCAATTACGATTTTGTTTGAGTGGATATGCTATATTCTACACAGAGTCTCGAATCCAGACTGAGACCGGTTAGGTGGGATATGTTGGTGAAATTGTTATGCCAGATTTTTTCTACATAGTTTGCCTCCTACTTCTCCAGCACATAAATACATGTGCTAATCTGGTAGCTTAATTATTCAATAATCCAGAATTATTGGCGGTCTGCAAGATGTTTACTATTTCAACTTAGCAAACCCTAACGAGTTTGGTCAAAAGGCTATAAAAAGTTATAGCTGCAATATATTCGAGCTAAGCTCATACTCTATTATGGTTAAGGAATTATATTAATCAAAATCAGTTGCGTAACTTTATCATTTAAATTCTGTCCTTTTGCAAATCGTCAAATGTCATTTATACTAATTCTTATATCTTGATATCGAATTTTCCGTCTGCAATGATATTTAACATCATATTTGCATAAGTCTAACTCACGGTAGCCCAATCTCAATTCTTGAATAAATCAACTCCTTCTTGTCTTAGACTCGATACTGCTTTAACAAGCTCTAGCGAAAAATGAACGGCAACAGTTTTCTCGCCACGTCCTGATATTATTATTTTGATCCTATTTGACACTCAAGTTTTGCTTGCTATGCTTCAGCGATATATGTTTCGTTTGATTTCTAATGAACTGTGATCTTTATATAAAACAACTGAAGCTTAAAGATCTACGTTACAACCTCCAGATATCTGCATAGCTAACTAAACGGGTTTTTGTGTCATGTGCTTGTATATTCCAGTTGACATAATCAACTCCTTTGATGTGCTTGACAAAATTAAAAGATACAATTTTATCTCATCCAAATTTTGAGTATCTACATATAACTAATTAGCAGTATCCCCATCTTGGAAGGACCTTGACGTAGAATCGAAATATGAAATCTATACGCTCAATTAATTATCCCAAATCAAAGGATTTAATGACATACATATGCATATAATTCTGCAGAAGAGAATCACATAATGATTAAATTTAAATCACTTGCTCGACTGGTACAGCGTTATAATTCTTATTTGACATAGTCGTATTACCAATCTCAAATAATCACTACTGCCTTCACACACAGTTCCATCTAAGTTCAAAAATGGGTTCACTCAAAAAGGGGACAACAGGAGCCTACGTTTCTGTGGAGGTGCCTTTCAATGGAATTTCTCCCGAGCAAACGGTGGACTTGCGAAGTGATACCGTTACTAAACCCAGTTCCGTGATGAGACAAGCAATGGCAACTGCAGTTGTGGGCGACGACGTCTTCCAAGAAGACCCCACAGTAAACGGTTAGTACTATGCAACAGGATATTAAGAGAAATTAGTAATGAAATATTGTGATTGAGATATGCACATGTATGTCTAATTATTTACAGAACTGGAATCCAGAGTCGCAACCACCCTGGGGAAAGCTGCGGGTCTTTTTGTTTCATCTGGAACAATGGGGAATCTACTGGCTGGTAATTTTCACCACGGCACTTTATCAGTCCAAGTTGATTGACATTGCCTTTTTATTTAAATTTAGCAATGGTACACTGCAACGAACGAGGCTCTGAAATGATAGTTGGAGATCAAAGCCACATGTTCTACTATGAACAAGGAAATGCTGCTTGGGTTGGAGGAATTCAATCATGTCAAATTCCTAATAACAAAGATGGCACCTTCGACATCCAAGGAGTTGTTGAGCGAATTCGAGAAAACGATATTCATTGTCCAGTTACTAAACTTATAGCTGTGGAAAATACGCACAATCGTTGTGGTGGGAGAGTGATGCCCATTAAATGGCTTGATGAAGTATTGCACAATAAATTACTTCACTGTATGACCACGTTTAAATTATATTTTGATAACAGTTGGGAGCATGTGCCAAGGAAAATGGGATTGCTTTGCATATGGATGGGGCCAGAGGTAAAATAAATTTTTACCTACATGTATTCTCTATTAAAATGTTTTCTTTACTCAAGCACATTATTTGTTAACTTTTCAGTCTTTAACGCATCGATAGCATTGGGCCAACCTGTTTCAAGGATTGTACAAGATTTTGACTCAATTTCCGTTTGCTTCTCAAAAGGTCTTGCCACTCCTGCTGGGACCGTCCTGGTTGGAAGTGTAGAATTTATAGAGAGGTGAAAATAACTAGTTGAAACTAATAATTTTTTGAAAATTAAAAATCAATGCTGACAATTTTTTAAATTAATTTTATGCACGAACCTGTGATTGGTTAAACAGGGCCAGACGCTTGGTAATATTTCCAACACTATTTGTACAATTGACTAATCCATCAATTATGTTAGCACTAGTTTTGGCTGTTGATGATGTCTGAATTCTTTTTAATTTATGCAGAGAAAAGCTATCGGAGGAGCTATGAGACAAGTTGGTGTTCTGGCTGCTGCCGGAATATATAGTTTGGATAACATGATTGACCGACTTAAGGATGATCATGATAATGCCAAATTAATCGCAAAGGCCATCAACAAGCTTGCAAGTCCTCATGTATTTGTTAATTGCGAAGAATTAGAAACCAACATAATGATGGTGAACGTGAGTAATTTGGATATAACGGAGTTCTGCAAACGTCTTGCCACCGTGGAGGAAAAGGAACGGGATGAAGTTGGAGGTTTAGTTTCTGTGAAATGCACTCCGTGGTCGGCTACAACAACTAGATTGGTAACCCATGCAGACGTTTCGCATGAAATGGCAAAAATGGCTGCAGCTAAGATTTGCTATGTCATTAAAGGTATTTACTAAGAATAGTATTTTTAATCAAAGACGTTGGAATCATGTTTTAAACAAGTGTGTATGTTTGGTGTTGCAGAGTTCAGCGATATATCAAATATTTAAGTACGTCTTCTTGAACTACCTTCCGCTCAAATACAGTGTCAAAATACCAAACGCAGCTTTTTATTTAGTAAAAAATACTGTATTGTCATCAAAATAAACAGACATACACTGCTTTATACTAATTGGTATTGAGCTCATTTGCATCACTGCCTCCGCCTGCATGCAATTATGATGAGAGCGGATGTTCCGTAAAATAACCCATTCAATACAGCGATTGCCTACACTTTAAGAAAACCATGATTAAGATTTCCAATTCACTGTGACTTAAACTAAATAAATGTATTGTAAATACTCAACTGCAGCCACCAATTTTTCCGTGTATAGTTGACAAGGAACTGAGAATGGCCAATGGGGAAAAAGTATGCAAACTTTTTTGTCAATTTCCACCGTGGACTCGATCACTAAACTTCCCGTGATTGAAAGTGTAATTCCAGCCAAAATATGGAATATAAAATCCTGTCGCAGTAGTTTAAAAAATAGATGATAATTTTGTTTTTAAGCCTGCAAATCAAATCTTACAATAATTTTGTTGAGATTGCTCTTCTCCAATTTGGAACTTGATAAGAACGCAAAAAAATATAACACTGAAATCCCAAAGCAGCAAGCTGTGGATGCCAATAAAGCTTCTTCTTTAACTTGATAAATGTAAAACGATTGGAA
>JAAXNX010000545.1:0-27301 GCA_036491905.1 Folsomia manolachei | reverse complement strand
ATAACAACTTTCCCAAAAATACGCAACTAGCCACAAGAAACCAACCACATCCACCTATGCCTAATTAACCTTTTCAACTCAAACTCACCAAAGGACGCCTTTTCGGACTGCCACTCTTGGACTCTGTCCTCTCTGTCCCCATCCCGGACGAGAGCTGGGACGGACTGGATGCGGTCCTCTGATGAAATACTCCTCCCAAAGATTCAACTAGAAATAAAAGTAAAATCCCATTATTTTTCCAAGCAACACCTCATTTTTACAGCCCACCATAAACCATTCCTCGTGAAATTCCTTGTCCGTAAACAAGTCCCTTCCTTGTCCTGACCTTACCAGCGTCATTCTCTGGTGCAGGAATGCATCTCTTTCTGTTTACTCTACAAATAGTTCCCTGCCATAAAACTCTCAGAATGAAATGTAAACAAAACCTCGGTGAGTTTTACGAGCAGATGCAAATCCTCGAGAGATTGCATTCTACATTTTTCATGGCAAACTGCACTCGCACCAATTAATCATCCTAATCCAACTCCTGTCTTATGTAAACATCTCAATCACGCTCTCTCAATCATCACTCCAGACTGAGTGACGCCACAGGTGTCGACGAGCCATGTCGCAAGCCATAAGTGTCTCAAAGCCTCCCTTACCTGGCGTATGATAGCCCCCACTCCCACCCAAACTGACAGGAATATTGGCCGAAATCTTGCGAGATCTCAAATTTCCATGTTTGGATCCTTCACCCTCCGTCCATCCCGACATTCTCAACTCATGCAACGAATTTCCCAGCTTTGGCGTCTCCAGCAACGAGTTCCTCTCTGAGGCGGGTCCCTTATGATTGCTAATCGGGGATCGGAGCAGTGCCCCCGACTCCGAAACACTATTCGGAGGTGGCGACGAGGATCTGGATTCTCTACAAAAGTCCTCCAACTCCCTATTCTTGGAGTTTCTTCCTCCCACCCGATTCATCTCCAGTTCCAACAACTCTCCGTAAGGACCTCGAAGAGGTCTCTTGTAAAATCGGCGCGGCGAAGTTCCTCCCGTACTTCCCACAGAATTGGTTCGAGGTGGAGGCAGCTCGGCGACCGGTGGACTTCCCGGAGTGCTGTGGGGATAGTTGTACTGCGGAAAGAAGACACTTGCTGTCAAAATAGACACAAATTCAGACAAGTCCAAGTCCTCTCTTACCCGATACCCATATCCCGACGAGGAGGACAGTGGTGGCGGCGAGGAAAGTCCGCCACTGGAGCGAAACATTGTCCTTGGTTTTGACACCGAGGAAGAATTCAACACACTTGAGGAAGACGGTGGCGACGCGCAGGGGTCACTTAGGAAGCCCTCACTCCCATCCGAAGACTGTCGCGTCATTATTGCGGCCGAGGTGGATGTGGACGTCTCTGAAGACGCCACCTGACTCTGGGGTCCTCCCTCCTCCTCACCACCCGACCTATTGGAGAAACCTCTGCAATATTGACTTATCTTCGATACGTTATCTAAGCTCTACTCCACACTCACCCCGACACTGAGCCACTCCCACCATCCAAATCGAGCAGAGGTAGCTTCGCATGCAATCCCGATTTGAAGGCGACCTTCGCCTTTTCCGAGCCACTCAGTGACGTGGAGCAATTTCCCTCTTCACTACTCGTACTCAAGGTCCCACTCTCCTCTCGAACGATACGCGGTGGTTTAGTTGACTCCGAAGTTTCGGGTTCCTGAGAAGGATCTGGATCCGGATTTGTAGCACTTATTTTCCGGACCTGGTCCCAGGTTCGGCGCCTCACAAGCCGGATCCACATATGCCGGATCACCAACCTGGAATTGAACCCGGTGCTGGAGTGTCTTACTACTGCGTGGGAGTGTACTCGGCGTAGGTGGGGTTATTGGAGGGTCACCCTCGTCACAATTAGGCGGTGACGAAGGTATGAGACAGAATGCGGACTGTTTCAGTGTAATCGGGGACCGAAGATAGTTCCCTTCCGGTCCTAGGTCGACTTGGGAAAAGGACGCGGATCGGAATGGGAGGACGACGCGACCCGGCTCAGCTTCAGCTTCAACCTCCGAAGGAACTTCGCCACTAGTGGATTTGACCTCCTGAAAGATAGGGAAAGGTCAAAGGTCAAGGTTAGCCCTGTTATCTGCAACCCTACCTGCTCCGACTCCTTGCTCAACCCCATGAGAGAGTCGTTCAAGTGCCGCAGGGCCGAGACGAGTTGCGCCTGTTGATCGTGATGATTTTGATGTTCCGCAGAAGGTGGAGATTGACCCTGAGTCTCCTCACCCGGTCCCCCTTTCCCTCTGTGGCGTTGTATCACGGTCCCCTGTCGCTTAACAAGGGCATCCCCAGAAGAATCCGAACTATCCTCGACACTACTACTCCGCCCGTGTGGACTACTCTCGACATCACCCATGTTCTCGTATCACAGATTTAAATTTATGTAATCCTGCCCTCACTTCACTTCACTTATCTCCCTGTCCACACCCACTGGTGCCTTGTACACCTGCCACAGCAGCTCTAATTGTCTCAACCAATCCCAAATTATGTGTCCTAATCCTTGCAAATCAATACCCACCCCAACTCTCTTCTTGAAATTGACCCCTTCTGCGCCAAGGTAGGAACCAGCTCCCAACTGACAAATTGGCCATGTCTCACCTATCTCAGAAGCTGTATTCCTTCTTTCTCAATGTGGATCCCATCATAATCCTGCATCCGCTGCAAAACCATGGATCAGGTCCACCGTCACTCTTGGATCTTACGTAGAACAAGACGCCAACTCACCATCATAAGAGGTATATATGGCTGAATACCGTGCCAGAGTGGGGTTGGATGCCAACCAAAATCAAAACTTACCCGAAGGGAGGAGCTCCCGGGTAGAGTTCATCCACAAGTGTGAAGCTAACTTACTCCGGTTCTAACCCATATATTGGTCACACCAGTTTTGAACACTCCTTGGCAATCCGCTTGAAAAAGCAGTCCGGGTTTTTTCCAACAACATGTCAGTTCCATGGACAACCTATGCTTTTTGTGGGGCTAAAAATAGAGACCTATTTCTGACACGGGGTATCCACTCCACTTGGGAAGTGTTCCGATAAGATGATGCCATGGTTGGAGTTTAAAATCAGACAAGACTCACAACCAATGTGGAATATGTGGGTAATGATGGGTGACTGACGTGTTGAGGTTGGTCCGAGATGTGGTCCTAAGGACGATGTCCTAAGAACAATGTCCTCGGTCCTGTCCTTAAGACAGTGTCCTCAGGACTGGGTCAATTTTACAAAAAAGGGTCACCAGGACTTTTATTTATTCCGGTAATTAAACAGAGATTTGTGTATCAAGGTTATTTCCATTTTGTGCAGGAATAAGTTCATAGGTAACGGAGAAGGAATGCGGGTGTGGTTGTAGGTAGCTCGGAATCAGGTAAGAGTACAGGAAAGATTAACCATATCACAATTAGGGAATCAAGTAATTCAGCAGGGTAAGGAAGGTGTCTTTGTTTTGAGGTCCAGTTAGAATGAGGCGTCTAAAATAAGAAAGTCGGGAAGAACAGAGGAATACAGATGAGGTCGCTTATCCAGTCATCATCTCCATGAATTCTGTGCAAGTCAAAATTATTAGGTTACACCATGTTGAGTGGTATTTGATCAATTTGCTCACCATCAAAATCCACGGTGCCCGAGCCATCCTCATCAATCTCGTTAATCATCCCATCCAAATCGTCGTTGGTCAGGGTGTCATCAATCTCGTGAAGGATCTGCTTCAGAACCGCCGTCGTGATGTAACCCGCACCTAAAATATCAAACACCACTTGTAACCCTTGTCGCAATCACACAATTATAAAATTGTCCTCACCATCCTTATCATAAAGACGGAAGGCTTCCTTCAACTCCTTGGCGACATCCTCGTCATCCTCCTCAATAATGAATTTGGACGCAAGGATGGTAAACTCTTCAAACTCGATCTGTCCCGAACCTATGAGTTTTTCAATGAATATCAAGCTTTTCCTTCTCCCTTATCCACCCACATCCTCCTCCTTACTCACCATCCTCATCAATCTCGGCGATGGTCTCCTTCAGCGTCTCTTCTGTGAAGGCGGTCCCCATCATCCGCAAAATAGACGCGACCATGTCCGGTGTGATGAATTCCTTTCCCTGAGCAAAGGTTTCGAACGCCTTTTTCAGGACTGCAATAAAAAACAATTCATTTTTTAACCCTGGTCAATTTGCAGACCCACTCCCGACTCACTGGCAATTTGTTCCTTGTCCAGATCCGCCTGTGAGAAAGTACCAAATTTTAAAAATTGACGGAAATTTTCCAATTTTTTCGTAAAATCTTACCATTTTTCCTGGTTGCGGGACTGCTGTTGGAAAAAAGAGAAGGAAAAAGAAGATGCGACTGTTCCAAAGTTGGAGGACCGAGTGGATGTGGATACCACGCTCCGATAGAGGATCGGATTATTTAATTGTGCCCAAGCTCAATTCCATTCTTACCCGGTGTTACCCACGACCAGCTATAAATAGAATGCTATCCCCATTGTCAACCTGAATCTCAATCGGAACATCCAATCATGGTCTTTCCTCCGGTATTCGGAGGCAGATCCGACGAAGGAGTACGTTGTAGGTGGGTGCCGTGATAGAAGGATTCATCCCGAATTCTAGAGAACTCAATCAAGACTTGATTATCAAGTTGGGTGGCTTAATCCCGTGAAAAAAATCAGACTCCTTTGCCTCACTTACAGAAATGGAGATAAGCTAAACAAATGTGGGAACAGTGATAACAACGTAACTCTGCTAAATGCAAGGATTTAAGTTTGTAGACGGAAATCCGTCACTTTACAAATTCAATATGTTGAGAAATTAGAATTTTTACTTATTTTAATAATATATTTCTTTTTATTGCTCCCAGGATGTAAAAAAATAGATGACATTGCATAACATGACATTTCCAGATTTACGGGTAAATCAAAAATAAAACTAAGTGACCACTAATCAGCTACCACATCTTGAGATTGGGAAGCAGTTCCCAAATATGGAGTAGTTGAAGTTGCCTATCAAAGGCAACCACATTAAGCAGATCATTTAACAAAGCTGAGAATTCTTTAAATCCTCATATGCATGACGAACTACTAATTATAAATTAGTACCACATTGTAACAGGTACGCTGTTTACCTAACTAATAAGTAGGTAGATATGTGTATAATATAAAATTTAGTTTGACTAAGTACGAATGTATAAAAAATAGCTACTGGCAAAGAAAATATTTCATCGATTCTTTGACCTAATGGAGATCCGTGCAGCAAAAAACACAGGAAAAGATCTAACCCTCAAATATAAACAACATTCCTTTGTTCCGTGCCACATTTCTCGATCAGATCACAGCCCGATTTGCAAATCAAGCGTGTTATGATACAACGCGCAAGCACACATATCTCACCGCTTCGGCTGACTATAAAGAAAAAAGTGTAACCAGTAAAATAATAGTGCTACGATTAAAATTAATTTGAACTACGTAAGAAAGTAATAAAAATATAACAATACTGACTAATTTGCAGGGAAAGAAGCATCATTTCTTTCTTTTGTACTTATTTCACAATTAACAACTAGCCGACATTATATTTGACTGGGACGAATACATATTTGACATACATTTACTAATTTACCTCTACTTGTTGGGCATACTATAAGATTTAAAGCGAGACATGTATAAATTTGAGTGGGTACAGGACCAATAAGTATATCTTACATTTTTACGTTCAGTCTACTCGTTAGTTGATTTGGTATCACATAGTTTACATTTTGTGGATGACGTTATTTAAGCTGCATATTGATTTACATAACAAATATTTTTAACAAACAAACACTGACTGAGATTGGAACATTGTGACCTATAATTACTACTGATTTTGACGACGAGGCGGAGGCGAGGGCTTTGATGAACCCCGGAGGCGCACTGGAACATCTTGAACGTCTTGTCCTTTTGCGTCCCCTGCAGATGTCTGGGTCTCATCGTCCAGTTGCATCTCACCACTGGCGTTATCATCATCATCGTCCAGATCCACTTGAGAATTTGATTCATCCACCACCGTACTGCTACTCACCGCATTGGCATGCCCATTCTCTTCCGTAATCGCGTAGACTTGAACAACACTGGATTGTGCTGAGCCATGAATCCCTCGAGTTGAAATAGATCGGTCCCTCTTATTATGAAAATTAGCACCTCGAACACGATCCTATAACACAAGATAAATAGAATAATTTACAATTTATTCCGCATTCAGTAACCAAATAATATAATACTCACCCGAAAAGTTTTCATTTCGACTTGGCCTCCTCCTCCCATAATATCAATACTCACAGCGTCATAATCAAAATCATCGTCCATATCTTCGAATGCAACTTCGCCACCCAGTATTCGAGCCAATTCACGACCAGCAACTTCAACTTCCACCGGCTTAGGATCACCACAGCAAAACGTTGCACAATCTTTGAATTCCTTGGGGAGCTCGCGTCCGAAATTGAGAATGGAATATAAATTCTTGATCATGAAGATAGACGTATCCGTGCTGAACATGGACCAAAGGTAGACTCGGATCGCAAAGAAGCTTCCATCAATAAGGATGACGTGGATGAACTTATACCAAGTTTCAACAGGGTAGCCGACTTTTCGTCCGAAATCCGTAGATGACAGTTTGTACAGAGTCATACAAGGAAGAAACAAATTGAGGGAGGCCAGGGCTAAAATTAAATTCTCCAAGAGGTACGGATAGACAAGACGCGATTCCGATGGGAGAAGAAGTGAGATAAAACTTGCCTATGTAGGAACAAACAATATTTTAATTGATTGTCACACTTCACAAGAAACATCAACAAAACTATTAATGTGAAACTAACCGAATCCAAAACTTCCAAAGCCACCCGGTAGCAAAGATTGTTAAGAAAGTCATTCCGCAGGGGGTCGGATCTCCCCTTCTTATGCGCAGCGACAATCAAAGAAAAGATCAAAGCCGAGATACCAATCGCAAACTTGAGCATTTGAGGTCCAAACACCTCCTCCTTCTTCAGCTCCTGAGCAATATCCATCATAAACAGAACCACAATCTTACAGACCAAGACAACCGTGTAAAACATCCAACAAGCGTAGGTCAGGGGATAGCTTTTCTTCACCAACTCAAACCGTTTCGTAACCGGGTTAAAGACGCGTTGACAAGATTTCTTTCGATTTGCCGGAGTTCCACTCACGATACTGTTACTATCTGTAAAATCCAAGAAAATCACACAAAATTAGCTTCACCTCACCTCTAGCTTTCCATTAAAATTTGCTCAGTAAATCCCTCCTTACCATTCAGTGACCCATCACAACCCCCATTGATCCCAAGAGCCGCAGGAGACGTAACCGGTTGCAGTTTAGCCTTCTTCGCATCCAGCGCCCGACACCCAACCGTGTACAAAGTAAAGTAGAAAGTGCCCAGAACAGCCAAATCCATAACGAACCAAGTATACGACCAATTGCTAAAGGTATCCAGTCCATTCATAAAGATCCAATTGAGAGCCACCGCTTGAAAAACCAGGACCACCGTCAACAACAAGGCGTCCAGCGACCGAAAAAACACACTCCAGCTCCACTCCATAGCGGAACCCGAGCCGGTCGATGATAAGCTCGAAAAAACCTTGTAAAAATTGTGTCCAACCTTCACCCAACCACTTTGTTCGATACTTTCTTAACTTTTGAAGATAACACCGTCGCCGGGAGTTAAGTAACAATTAGATTGCAATTAATTTGCAATTTTTGCAAAAATTCTCGATTGTTATTCCAGCCGAGTCGGAGAGAGATTGAGAGTGAGCAGGTGGTTTGCTGCCAAAAGACACCAGTGGGGGGTGGGGTGAAGCGAGACGCCCCAGCCAAAAAAGCTCTGTAAGAATCTGATTTTTTTCCTATTTTGCAAAATTATTCGCAAATTCCTTGCAAAATTAGAATACTTCCTAATCCTGGTCCTCCCTCCATTGGTGACGAATGAATGCGAAGGGTGCAAAGACGTCAAATCCATATTAAATTCATATTTATTGCATACCGAACAAAACTTCAAACGTCACAAGGATAAACAATGGAATTCAAAGTTATTTGCAGTCCTGGAAGTAATTGGCAATTACATAAAATGCCAGTAATTAAATGAACACATTAAGTTTGGCATGGCGAGGCCGTCCGTTGCAATCCATAGATTTGTTTATGTAATAGCCAAAACTGAAGTTCGGCTCCTGTTTGCATGAGCTATGACGAAATAAGAGTCTTGTTACAAGAGCTATTTTTTTTATTTAAGTGGAATGAATTTTAGTGGCTTGGTTTAACCCTTAATTACTGCATTTACATGGAAATTAGTCCCCGGACTTTGCATCCATTATGGGAAGGATTCTTTGGGAATGAAATCATGCCTTTTTTCATGACATGCAAATTTACATAACGCCACCAAACTTGCCAACTTGTGTGGGTGTGCCATGACTGACCAGTGTCGTCAGTTGCCACTGTCTTAGTGGGCAAGGTTAGTTAATTGCACTCATAGCTAAGCGCCTATGAATTAGAAAACTCTTACCTTATTAAGTGATGATGCTCGTAATCTTGAATCTCACGTCATGTCCCAGTCTCTTCTATTTCTATTGTCCTGCATTGTCCTGTCCTAAAAGGATGAGTAAGGACAATAAATAAAGATTCTGAGTTCCTGGTTAAAAATGCATTTCCTAGAACCCCCTTCATTCGCGAATAATCGATCCCCATCCCAAACTAATTTCATTATCGAAGAAGATTCTCGCTCTGACATCTCAGACTTTCCCAGTGCCAATGGAAATGAGTCCAACTCATCGTCACGGTACTTGAGCATAATCAAATATTGCCAAAATTTGGCTGCTAAAATTTGGCAACAAAATTGCAAAAAATACAAAATTCTAAAGTAAGCCATACTTACCTTCCAGAGTCTGTTACCCACACCGAACCTGCATCAAGGGAATATTTGCGTTGATGTGCGTCATCCTCGTAGTCCTCACCGCAGCCACCTCCATTCTTGGATATCTCTATTACCAAACTTTTCGTAATATTTGCAATTCGGTGGAATTTACACAAAAAAACCACACAAAACTATATAACCTTCCCTCTAAATCTTTTTTCCAGCTCCGTTCCAAACCTGTAAAACCCGACAATGCACCCGAACCGCGACCCTGCTCATGAAAACCATGGACGAAAGTGTCGACCCTTGTGACGACTTTCATAGATTTGCCTGCGGTAATTGGATCTCTGACACCGCCGCCGTGGTTTCAGTTGCGGTTTATGATCACACCACAATCATGCGGGATCGGATCGTGGGTCGATTGAGAAGTCTCACGGAAAACATTACAAATGAAGACATTGAATCCCTCCAACAAGTCCGGATCATGTACAACACTTGCATTGATTTGGGTAGGTTTGAGTTTGATAAGCAATTTTGATAAGCACTAAAATTCAGTCATGACTCATGACTTACGAGACTTATCTTTCCAGCCGCCATTGAAGACGCCGGTCTAACCAGCATGGTGGAACTGGTGAACCGTTTAATCCGACCGGAAGACTCCGTGGCTCGGACACTGGCACGCATTCATCGGGAAACCGGACAAGATTACATTTTTGATCTCAACATTGTTCCAAGTTTCCAGAATACTTCCGTCTATCTCCTCTCAGTAAGAGGGTGCTAATTTGACTAGTAGTTACCCAATTACAAATATTTACATCCTTTTCCAGATAGATCAACCCGAGCTGCCTGTGGTGAAAGCAAACTTTCTCTACACGCCGGAAGTTGTTGCAGCGTATGAACGACTTATCGAGAAAGTTTTACTGCGTCTAAGCACAGAAAAAGGATTTCCTCCGTTGCAGGACAGCGCCAAGGTTATGGCGAAACGGATTGCGGCATTTGAGCAGCTTTTTGCTTCGGTAAGTAATAATTAAAATGTTTTTGATTGTGACCTTTGACATAGAAATGTCATCCTTTTCGTTTCTATTGCAGTCCATGTCGGACGAGGAAGACCGAGGAAAAGCTTCCACAGCAAACCTTATCACGTTAAAGGAATTAAACCTACTTTTCCGAAACGGTTTCGGACCCGGACTGCGGTTTAAAGAGTCCAACGCCACAAGTAGTGGTAACACCACGGCGAAAATCCATCGACTATTTGTAATACTTGCCATATATGAATATTTTTCTTGGGAATGATTATCACTCATTTGCTGGAAACTACTTAATTTCCAGTTCAACTGGACCGAGTACGTAGAAACCCTATTTTCCGGGATAGTTATGAACCCAGAAGTCGAAATTACCGAAGACTTCCTCATGAACGTAGATGATGTCGGTTATCTCCGAAAAATTGCACAATTACTCCTCAAAACAGATCCAGAACAACTCAGTAAGTATTTGAAAGATAAAGCCACTTATCCATCTCATCCTCCTTACCTTACTCTCCCAGAAACCTACATCATGTGGGAACTAATCTACACCTTTGGAAAAGACGTCACCAAAGAAGTCCGCGACCTCTTCTCCGCCTTCTCCGCAATTAACGATGGCACCGAAACAACCCCAAATCGCCACACGGAATGCGTCCTCCTCCTCGATAACTCCCTCCCATTCGCCCTCACGCACAAATATGTTCTCAAATACGTGAAAAATTCAACCATAGAAGAAGCCAAGGAAATGTTTCGCAACATCCTGAAAGCATTTAAAGCCCAAGTCAAGTCTTTAGACTGGATGGACTCCAGAACGAAGAGGAGAGCTTTAGAAAAAGCAAATCGTGTCGAAGGCTACATCGGATTCCCATCCTGGTTAAAAGATCCCATTGCCGTGGATGCCTACTACAAAGGACTACGATTCACGAATAATTCATTCTTTAAAAATATTCTCATAATGATGAAATGGATCGCGGAAAAAGGTCTGAGAGAATATTCCGCACCCGTGGATCGCAGCTGGACCTCAGACTCACCGGCGGAGGCTGATGCATTTTATGATGATGAGAGGAATGCGATTAGTAAGTGGCAATTAGTCAATGATAAGCCAAGTATTAGTCAATCATGACAATTGTTCTTTCTCACTTTTCTAGCCTTCCCTGCCGGCTTTCTTCAAGAGCCCTTTATCGGCATGGGACTTAAAGCCATTGACTACGGTGCTTTAGGCTCTGTATTGGGTCATGAACTTACCCACGGCTTTGATACGATGGGTAAGCCTACAAAGAAGCTTAATTCTAGATAACGATTTTCTTGGTCCTCATCCTTGCAGGACGCTACTCTGATGAATACGGTCGCCTCAACTCCTGGTGGACGCTGGACACTTTAAGACACTTTGTCGCTAAAGCCGACTGTTTTGAGGAGCAGTACGGACATTTCTGGTTACCCGAGTTGTCACCCGTTCCCGGTCCGAATAATACCGTAAACGGGAAACGAACTCTTGCAGAAAACATTGCGGACAATGGTGGGATACGGGAAGCATTCCAAGCTTATGCTTACTACGTCGAGAAACGGGGCTCTGAACCGAGATTACCGGGCCTGGAGAAATATAGTTCGGAACAATTGTTTTTTTTGTCGTTTGCTCAGGTAAAAATAAATCGGGCCAAGTTTCATGTAAAAAAATTTCCATTTGTCTCTCTTATTTTTCCAGTCCTGGTGCTCTTACCTAAGCCCAGCCGCCCTCACGGATATGGTGGAGACAAATGTGCACAGGTATGAAGGCAATTACTGTGTAATTAACTTAGCCAAGTGTCTAATTGCAACCTTTTTTGTACGCAGCCCACCCAAATTTCGAATCCAAGGACCACTCGCTAATTTTCCAGAGTTTACCCGAGTCTGGAAATGTCCTCCGAAATCAAGAATGAATCCCGAGAATAGATGTGTCCTTTGGGGAGGTGTAGACACACCTGTGGGGTCAACTACTTAACATTTATTTACTCATCTAGCAAAAATATTGACCTCGACCTACTAGTTCGGACCTAGGCATTTTTATGGCTGACATTTTCATATCGCAATAAATGTAAGGATTACAATCTCTGATTTATTAACCTTACCAAAACTTCAATTAACTCCAACTTTTTCACTTTATCATACATGCAATTAACCACAATTGCATGTAACTATAAAACCCGTTATCAAAACATATTCGCAATTATTGCTGAAGTGCAGTAAGTACAACATCCATTCTTTACTCCTTTCATGCACTTATGCATGCAATGCAACCCGTTTTGCATACCATTGCGAATATATGTCTCCCTGTCTCTCTCACTCGGGCAAAAAGTGTGGACCGACACCAATTCAGCACATTGTCATTACATAACACTCTCATCTTTTCGCCAATATATCCATCCATACCCGCGTTTGCGTCGTCTACTCCATCTCCATGTCCTGGGATTCGGTCAGAACGAGTCAGGGACAACCACCAGCTGCATTTTTATCCCATCCTGGTTAAATATCTGTCATTACACGCATCCCCATAATCTCAACCCCTTGTACTCACAAGTTATTTGTCCACGTAGAACAAAGCTTGCTTAAATACCGCATCCAATCCAACCCAGACCAGAGCCATATAGGCACCACAATCTCAGCCACTTTCCTGACAATAACCTTGACCTCGACCTTAAGGGATCAATCATGACCACACCAGGGCGAAATTACGTCACTGCCGTTCCCGGAGTGCGTGTCGGCACCCCAAAAGAGTCACCACCTCCACCCCACATGTCCGAGAAGGAGCGGATGATGGCCGGCGTCCCATACGTTCCTGGCGTAAGATAACCACTTATCCTAAAATGTAGCCTTGACCTTAACAATCTTATTTTCCCAGGACACCGAACTAACCGAAGGTCGAGCCCGAGCTCATAAATTATCTCGCGCATTCAGCCTCCAAGAGGATCCCGTCAAACGCCGAGAAATCCTGAAGGACCTCCTCCACCCGGATTGCAAGGAGAAAGGGATCTTTGTGGGTAAGCAGTTTAACCCATATATGTCTATTATCCCTTCAATTCCACCTCTATTTGACAGAACCCCCATTTCATGTCGACTACGGCTACAACCTCTCCGTGGGCAACAACTTCTACGCCAACTGGGACTGCGTTGTGTTGGACAGTGCTAAAATTGAGATTGGCGACGATTGTCTCCTCGCCCCAGGTGTTCACTTGTACACTGCGACCCATCCTTTGGACCCTGTTCCACGAAGGTAACGCTCTAATTGACCCAGGTTAAAGGTCAAACTTTAAATATTGACCTTTTTATCCGCAGAGGCTGCGTCTCCAATCTGCTAGGCGCCGAGGAGAAAAAAGACCCCACCCTCCCATCCTACTACGAACTGGCAGCCCCCATTAAAATCGGACACACCTGTTGGATCGGTGGACGCTCCGTGATCTGTCCCGGAGTCACAATCGGAGACAATGTCGTCGTCGGTGCAGGCTCCGTAGTGACGAAGGATGTCCCTTCAAACGTCGTCATAGCCGGGAATCCTGCCAAGATTATCCGCTACCTGGACGGGGCCGAGTTACCACCACATATGGCCAAGTAGTAGGAGTTTATTAAATTTATAAATATCTGGCTTACATTTAGAAATATTAAAAAATTGGCGATGTCCACCAGAATCGACGCTTGTCTAACTATTGCAAATATTGGCAAAATGCATTTTAGTTTGTGCCATAAAATCCTTTGATTAAAATCCATGCTTCATTTTTTAATTGGGGATGCACCTGCCCATAAAAACCTCACTAAAATCCAGATAGCTTCTGGAATCCCCCTCCGCTATCTCAATTAATTAGCTTGATCTAAACTATTGTAAAATATTTCACCCATTACTCAGTCATTTGTTACATGAAGTGAGTGATATGACCGACGTTGACACGGGTTATCTTCACTCACTCCGCTGTAAATCAGGTAATCACCAAACAAAACTTTACAAATCCCAACACAACCAAGTTACTTATCATCAATCGATACCACACTGTTTAATTTTGACTTATGTCAACCAGTGAGTTGATCGTTTATCCGTAAGCTTGGATGATTAATTATCTCGGATTCTTCATTCCTACGCATACCATCCTATCCTACTTACCTAATACCGTATTTTGCAATCGGACCAGGTTCACATTCGCACCAGGTCACGGACGAGCTACGGCGTTTCGCGTGCAAAATCTCACAAAATTTTACAAAATTTCAAACTTTCTATAATCCAACTCTGCATATTTCACAATGGGACTCTTTAGAAATCCAAGAATCGCCGCATTCATAGCGGGTGGAACCTTTTTCACAATTATTACCATAATTGGCGTAGGATGCGGGTTAGCGCTAGGATTTGGACTGAGGGAAACGAGCGTCTCCTTTCCAAAAGGTGGTCGCAATGTAAGTCCAACTTCTTGCATGCATCAGACAATTGTCACAATTGTGTATTAATCCAGGTAATGTACCTAAAATTCGTGGGCGACCTCTTCCTCCGCACCCTCAGCGCCATGATCCTCCCACTGATCGTGTCCTCCCTGATAGACGCCGTGGGCTCGTTGGACCTCTCCCTCAGCAAAAAGATAGGAACTCAAGCCCTAATCTTTTATTTAGCTACCACCGCCATAGCCGCCATACTGGGGATTGTTTTAGGGGTCATTGTTCGTCCGGGGGATCGCACCTCCACAGATGAAGCCTGCGACGCCACAGACTCTTCCACGCTAGACGTCCTTTTAGACTTGGTGCGCAACGTGTTTCCGCCAAATCTCGTCGGCGCGACGATAGAAGTCGTAAGTGTGATTAAGACCCTTATGATAAGGTCACCTTATCTGAGCCTAACTAATCCCGGTGTCCATTCCAGTCCAAGACATTTGTCAACAGCACCTTTGAACATGCCAATACAAGTAGGTGGCTTATCTTGGTATTTTCCTGACTAATTAGCTAATGGGTGGAATTAATAAATAATTATTTACAGCATTTAATGATCGCCCCTTTACCCTCGGATTTGAGCGTGGCACGAATATGATGGGCCTCGTAATATTTTCTTTAGTGCTGGGAATTACCCTAGGAAAAATGGGAGAGGCTGGAAAACCTGTCCTCAACTTTTTCAAGTGTTTAGCCGAAGCTTCGATGGCCATCACGAGCAAAGTTGTGATGTAAGCGCCGTCGCCAAGCCTAAATTTATCGCCAAAACGCCTCCCTTACTAAATTTAACCTTTCTTTCAGGGTCTCCCCAATTGCAATCTGCTTCCTTATCGCAGCTCAACTAGCGGAACAGGAAGGAAACATTGGAGACGTTTTTATAAATATGATTTGGTACTTTGCCACGGTCATGGGAGGTCTAATAATTCATGGTTGCCTCATCCTTCCGGCGCTTTTTGTCCTGTTTACGAGAACAAATCCGATCCCATTCTTCTCAAATATGTTTGAAGCACTTGCCACCGCATTTGGGACGGCGTCTAGGTAAGAATCTAAGCTTCTGAAGCTTGATTTAGGTTATCGGCTTTGATAACCCCATTAATTTCTATCTCACAGCTCCGCCACGCTCCCGATAACCATGCGCTGTTTAGAGGAAAAGAACGGGATTGACCTCCGCGTCTCCCGGTTTGTCATCCCGATCGGAGCCACGGTTAATATGAACGGGACCGCGTTGTACCTACCCGTAGGCGCCATTTATATTGCGCAACTTTGCGGACAGACCCTAGGTTTTGGACAGTTGGTCACTATCAGGTGAGTGAAATTGTCATTAACTAATAAATCATCTGTTATTAACATTCATCTCTCTTTTGCAGTCTCATATCCATTGCGACCAGTGTGGGGGCAGCAGGTAGGTCAAGCTTAAGGTCATACATACTTTAAACCTTTCATCTTAAATTCTAAATCCCTTCCCAGGAATCCCACAGGTCGGAATGGTAATTCTCATCACGGTCCTGAGTTCCGTAGGCTTACCCATTGACAAAATCAGTTGGATCATGCCCCTAGGTACGTCTCATTCTTTATTGTCATCAATTTTCCACCATTTATCAAATTGCCCACTGTCTTCCTCCCAGATTGGCTCCTAGAACGATTCCGCACCGCCGTCAACGTCCTCGGAGACTCGATCGGCGCCGGTATAGTCGCCCACCTAAGTAAACATGACCTCGCCCGGGTAGACGCCGCCCTACACGCCTCCTCCTCCCACCCCGAGGACAAAGACCTTCTCACCCAAATCGTCGTTCACGAAGGCAACAACAACCTCAAAGGATCCCACGACGAGATGTGACTACACTCCCTCCTTCCACCTCAACACCTCGCCACCCTCCTCCGATCCAGTGAATGACCTCAATGACCTCCAAGCTATTTATTCACTCATCCATCCATCCAATTCCTAGAATTCCAGTAATAAATATTCTCATTTTTCCACACTCCATCACCATTCTCCTCCACATATACCTGTACTCTGGAACTAGAGTCCGTCATATATTTGTTTGCTCAGTTCCAAGCGCATGCATTCCTCTCACTTTGAGACAAAATATTATTTGCCGTACTTTTTATGCCTGCTGCTCCTTCTTTGTCTCATCTCACCACCGGATAGGTGGCACCCGGGGCTGGTTGAAACGAGTCAAACTCATCCCAAGGGGGCATCCACATATCACGGCGTAGCTGGACAACCATCTAACTAATAAATAACCAAGCAGCTAATCAACTGGTTGACTACCTAGTAACCTAATTGTGTGTCAACTACTTACCGGTCCGTTGCCATAGTTACAGATGACCCAATCCATGTTTGCCCCTTCCCAGGGGTGCCTGGAGACGTGGAGTGGGTTGAGACAGGAACCAACAGAACGCGTCGGTGCTGGGGTGAGACTAGACCTCCATTAGTCTAAAACTCACTTCTTCTACTCCATCCAGCATCTGATCTCATTCCCTGGAAAAATAATTGTTATCCAACAAATTAACTAAGCTTATCTACTCCATCTTATCTTACTGTACGAGCTGCCGAGCAAGGGTACACCCACACTCCGCCACCAGGTAAGATAAGACACAAATTAGTCTTATTCCCAACTTGTCCCAGGGTAGGGGGAGTTTGAATTGAAACACTGCTATAACGTTGTGGAGGCGAGACTGTCGTTTTTTATGAAGATTGTTTGATAACTGAAATATTATTGGATAACCCACTTTGGGTCTTTCTTTGTTGGGTTACTTGTCAATTGGACTTATCTGAGTGAGGAACGGTCCCTGACCTTCCTGGGGATTATCACTTTTAGTCGGGGTTATCTTATGGTATAGAGCGCAGGTTGAATGAAGAGTGTCATTATTCTTGGGAAGTGGTCTTATCTGAGTTATTTCTTTATTCATAGGAGTCCAAGATGGTGAGAAATTATAAGCGCAAGACGGAGGATCGGTGGTCAAAGGAGGACCTTTTGGAGGCGCTGACAAATATCAAGGAAGCAAAAATCAAGATTAATGATGCCGCGAGACAATACCGTATCTCGAGGGCGACGCTGTATCGCCAATTTAAAAAGTTTCTCCAAGCCGGAGGCAAGTGTGATGTGAATCAATTCCGGACTTGTGGAGGGAACCCGATTCTCACTAAGGTAAGATAAGCGACGAGTTATGACAAGAGAATGGTGGAAATGTTAATAATCCTCTTCTTGGTTATAGGTGGAGGAGGATGTGTTGGAAAAAACTATAAGGGACCTTCGGGAACAAGGATTTACCGTCACTTCAAGTGACATAAAGCGCATTTGTTTTGAGTACTGTGACTCCAATGGGATCCCAAATCAATTCAATCAAGAAAAGCGCATGGCCAGTGATGACTGGTATTATGGATTTCTCAAACGACATCCGGATGTCAGAATTGGTAAGTTTGGAACACTTTTGAGCATCATTATCTTGTAAATGTGAGCAAACAAATCATATTTTAATCATTTGGTTTCTTGTTTTTCACAGGGGACGGCTCCATGCCAATCGAAATTGCTCCGAAGTCTCCAAAAAAGAAGAAGAAAACAAAGAAGGATGAAGTTGATGTAAAGAGCGAGCCAAAATCTCCAACTCGAGGAGGCAGCAGCAATGTTCTCGTGGTTGCTTCAGGATCAGGAAGCTTTGCGCAAAGTCCTACAAAAGTTTCGAAAGCAAGTCCTACTAGAAAATCTGGAACCAAACGAAAAGCTGGAGCTAACAGGAGACGGGCGAAAAAGGCCAAAATGGAGACGGTGATTGTTAAACAGGTACGTAGTCGCGAAGTAAATTCTATTAGTGAAAATATCAAGAGTCAGGAGTGACCAAATTTCAACTTGCATTCTTTCAAAATTCAAATTTCTTAATTTACATTGTTTGAATTACAAACTGAATACTTTACTTATTCCTCAGTGGAAGCATTATTTTCACTATTTTCTGTTTCTATTTTGTATTTGCATTTTTGATCAAATTTTTAATTTGTAAACTTGTACTGTCAAAAAGTCAATCACCTTAATACTAACCAATTTCTTATTAAAATAGGAAGAGGACATTCTGGATCAGTTAGAAGATGAAAGGGACGAGGACGAAATGGATGAGGACCTTCATCGAGAGAACGCCGAGACTGATGACGCCAGTTCCAAGGCGGATGAAGATGAAGATGACCAGGAAGACGAGGATGGAGAGGAGGAGGACGACGGCGAAGTTCAAGAAGAGGATGAGGACGAAGAACAAGAAGAAGATGAAGATGGCGAAGGTGAGGACGGAGAGGAGGAAGAAGATCAAGAGGAAGACGGCGAAGAAAGGGATGAAGCAGACGCAGATCCAGAAGATGAAGAGGACGAAGATCAATTCGAAGATGAGGAAGAGGATGATGATGAATAATGAGTTATTATATGTCATTCAGATCAAGTACGCTGTATATTTACAACCACATTTATTTTATTTTAAACAGCTACATAATATTTAACTATGTTTACCAAACCATCACTGACTCTGTCGTGATGTGACCCTTATGAATACCACTTCCTTGGTATGGTCGATGTCAACTTTACCCTTCTCACTCTCTGTCTGTCTCTCCGTCTACTACTTTCTCTTTTGCATCACTTCAACTCTTGTCTGGATGTTTTTAGCTTCTCATTCTGTTCCTAATTAAATTAGGACAATTTTCATTTTATACTTAATACATATTACATAACACTATCGTAATTAGTTTTAGAGTGTTTACAGATAGGAAGGTAGTCTTTATGTTTAATCAAACACATATATTATATGGTTGTCATTTGAATAAAGAAATACTTCCGAATTATTCAATTCAATTTCGATTTCTTTTAGTTTTTAAAACTTTTTTTCATTTTGTAGAAATCACATTAAATTTAAGGTTCCAAGAGGTCCCTGAGTAGTAGCCAACTTTTTATTTAGTTTTAAACGATATCACAATTACATAAATCAATATATCAGCAAGATGAAATTAGTCAACTACGAAACCCTCACCCCTTCCAAAAGCCTTCCTTCTCTTCCCATCAGCCAGGCATAACATTACCTAATTATCTAATAATTACCATTACAAATCAGAATTGACTAGTAGACCCACTACCAAAGTGAACAGTGCTTTTTAAAATCTAAACAAAATTAAATTATCTTTTTTTCTTCTGTCTACTGCTGACACCGAACAAAATGGGACAACCCCTTGTCCCACGGGGAGGTGGACACGCTATGCCCAGACTCCGTTGGACATCGGAGCCCCGCCGGACAAAGACATTTCCTTTGGACGAGAAACTCCCGAGCCGTCACACTCACAGCCTTACAGACATCTCCGGGTCGACAGGTTTCCAACTGGAAGAAGAATCACTTTCAGTTAAGCTACTTGGATAAGCCACTTATCATGCATTTGGTAACTTACCGGTGCACAAATATAGGACAGATGCATAGCTTCCGTCTCCTCATCCGGGGCATCAAACCGTTGATTGGTAAGGATGTGGTTATGCGTCTCAGGACAGATGCAGTGAACATGATCCGTTTTCTCGAGAATATCGTCATTCCTGGTGGAAAACACGATCCGACTCGTGTATGCGGTAAAATTCGGGGTACAATCTTCCAGGATGGGTGCACCAACGCAGAACTGGAATGACAAGTAAGTAATTTGTCAAGTTAGAGAGTTTGTCGACTTAGCGGTCTCCTTTTTAATGAGATGTTGTCCCTCCGGAGAAAGGAGGAAGTGTCTTGGAAAACAGTAATCAATCAATCATCCACCCACGGTAAACAAAGTGACGGAAATCTGGAAATTTGCGAGTGTCACTCAAATGCACCAGTTCCTGTCATATTTTCTCTAAAATTTTCCAATTTTGGAATTTTTCCATAACCAAACATGTTTTTGCCTTGGTTCTCTACTCATTCTAAAAATCCATGATTGACTAAGAAACCAATTACATGAGCTTTAAAAATGGCATATTTACCCAGGCAGATACAGAGATCCAATCATTTCGATATAAATAAATTTAATGATCTCTCCTTCTTTAAGAATGTGATTGCAAATTTCTCAATTTATTCTATTTTTGCCATGCCACATAATTGTTGTGTCTCCGGCATCATTATCAATGCATTCATGCAAATTATAACTTTCTCCATGTAATCAAACTGTCTCAACTATTGTCAAAGTGCGACATGTAAGAACATCACTTTACATCAAGCCTTACCACCAAAGAGCTAATTACATATTATTATTACTCTACCCGAGAAATTATATTATAGTTTACTGACCAAAGATTTTTACTCCTCACAATACCATATTTTGAAACAGTTCACTTATCAAGTCCTCTAAAATGGAATGAGTCCATGAAAAATTAAGCCTCTCAAAACATCCGATCTCCTCAAATTAAGCCTTTCCCGTAAAATCAAAGTACATCCATCCGGACTTTTAAAAGGCGTAGGTGTGAGTGGTATGATCCCAAAGAATTTTTAATTTTTCCTAAAAACGCCAACAACAACCCACCCACGCCCAACGGAAATAAGTGATTTTTGTGATTTACTTCCCAATAAAATTTCAAGTATTTTATTTGAAACCCAGTTTTTAAGCCTGCTCTAAATTTGAAGTAGTTTTTTAATTGCATTGCCTCCTTCCTTCCTGAGAGAATCACATCTTTTTTTGGTCCATCCGTCCCAAAAGTCTTTTGTTAAATAGCTCCATTTCTTTAATTACTTTCTTAATGGGCCCTTTCCCAAGCAAGATTCCAGTTTACTACTCATTTATTTGCTGGAATCATCAATCCCTCTTGAACGGAGCATTTAATTTATAAAAGAATAAAATGGCCTGCCTGCCTGCCCATCAAAATCAAAACGACGTGGGTGTGGCGTCAATAAACATTCCTTGAGAGTGACGCACTTCATTACACAACCAAACCTCACCTTGAGTGGATGTCTAACTTTAAAACTTTTTTTTGGGAAATGCCTTATTTATACCCGGAGTAAGTCAAGTATCATGCATACCCTGGGATAACTACTCATTTAAATAATGATACTTCAACTTTCTCCCAGATTGAGAATGTCACAAATTGGGTGATTATTAAGAAAGATGCAAACATTGGTCTACAGCCAAGTGAAACCAATAATTGGACATATAACGCTATGCTTCATGAGCAGCTCAATAATTGATCTGTGATCATTGTGATCAATTACACATCGACTAATGAGCAGTTTACTGTGTGTGAATAAGTAATCATGGAACTTCCATAATAGAAGCCTTCCAATTTTTACAAGTTAGTTACTCTTCCTTACAATGTTTGCCCTAAATTTGCACCATGACCCTGACCCACCTCCTTGCTTATCTAGGACTTACCTTGTACTGATCCGATCCCTGTGTGACAGAGTGTCCATCAAAAGAATCCCAGACGAGTGGGCATTTAGCCCCAATTCCAGGACAAGCACACCTCTGTTGTGCATTTATCCCGTGAGAATTGGCTTGAAGATATCCACAAATCGAGTTCTCTCTACAAGTTGGGATATCCAGGCCCTGAAAAAAATACAAGTTTCTGAATCAAACTTAATTCCAAATTGGAATTTCCAATCCCACCTATTTTTACTCATTCAGCAACAAGTACATAAGTCGTGGGCAAGTTATTAATCCCGATTAATTGCTCACTTGTTAGTTTGTTGTCGAGTTACTTTCTACCCACCAAACTTTGCTCAACCCTTAGTCCTCAGATTGCTGAGGATTGCTCAATTTGGGAAAGAATAACAAAAAAAGAAAGTGGGAGAGAAAGTAATGGAACAAAAAAGTTGAACTTTGCTCAAACTTATTAAGATAGCATTTTTTTTGGGAACTCGTTTCCATTCCGGTTACCACACCCCATCCCGTGAATCTATTTTCTTTACATTTCCCTTAAAGAAGCTTATTGAACTGTATTAAATTGGAAATGAAGGCAATACACAGGGTTAAAATAACAGATAGCTAAAAATGATAGGATCAGACAATTTGTAGGTAGATAAGTATAGTTATCAAAAGTTGTCTTTCCCAACTTGTCACGTAAACGTTATGGGACAATTAAAACTTTTTGGGACTCTTACTAACTTGTTGGTTAGAATGTGGGCGTCTTTATGATGATGAGTGGGGGTGGGTGAAAGTATTTTATATTAAAATTAGGAATATTTCCAGAAAATCTTACCCGGTCATCTTTTCTTTCCTCGATTTCATTAGTGTGGATATGATGAAAGAATTCTTTGCCCATGGCTTCCGCAAATAGGGCTAATACCAAGCATTTCACAAAGTCCCAACCAAATCCAAATGTAATCATTCTGAAAGAGGGAGAAGTACAGAATTACCAGTAAATGAATGAGTGTGTTACACAAGAAATGTAGAAGCCACACAAAAACAAATCCGAGTCCAGTTAGCCATGAAATTGGGCGGAATAAAATGTTACAAATGAACTACAGACAAGAGGTGAAAGTTCGGCATTTCATGACAAAATTGTGATCCGAAACATTTACAGCAAGTAAGTGGGCTTATTGGCTTTTAATACGCTTGAAAACAAGCATTTAAAGAAGATTGACCTCTGACCTGGCCGGAGACATGACTTCTTCTAATTTAGTTTCCTCCCTCAAAATTACCAAGAAATTGTCCAAAATCCCATCTGATTATCTCAAACCATTCTCAAGTTACCAAACGGACAGACACACGGACACCCTTGTCTAACAAATGTATTATAAATAGGCCTTCACTTAATAATGCACTGATGAACTCTGCACCTGGAGAAAGTAGCCTACTTAGTTGCAGCCCAGCCAGATTATTCCACGCAATTGACCATTCAATTCACGGCACAGCCAATATAAATCATCCCTCTGACCTGGCCGTACTTTCTCCTTTAAATTTTATTCTGTCGTCACTGACATATCATTTACCTCACACCCACCTGTGACCGGATTGGGCTGACTTAGATTATCTATCTTCAGTAGATGCCAAAGTCTTAGGAGTGGTAGACTATTTTATGCCACTTTAAAAATCTAAGTCTAATCCTGCCCCTTCCTGCTTTATGCATGAAAGAAAGTCAAGTTTGTTCACCAAGGCACAATCACTCTGGCACATTATGCTCTTAATTCTTGTTCTATTCTAATACCGCAAAGTATGGAGCTGACTCTATTTCAAAACATGCATAAATTGGAGCAAGGTCTCAACCCAACAAACTTACCTGTTGATTAGTTCCTTCCTTTCTTAGAACTGTTGATCACTTCGTTGGTTTGTGGTTGATTTGCTCTCGGAGAAAGTTGAGACACTCCTTTTTGGAAATAGCAATCCAGCCAAAGTTCTCAGGGTCCTTTAGCTAAAGGGTAGATTGAGACAAATACAAACTGGAACTTGATCAACTCGACTTCCTTTCCTGCCTAGGTGCGTTCCGTGAATGAAGGAGAAAGGGGTCGGAGCCCAGGATAAAACTCGTTTTGGGGCTGCGGCTGATACATTTTTTTTATATTCCTTGATTGCAGCGTGGGCCGTCTTTGGCATTCTGTAACTCAACTTTCTCTTCGGGGTTGTTTTCACTCCAGTTCCACGGCAAATCAACCACCGTTCCGAATTACAAGTTGCTTGACTGCAACAGGCATTCCGAACCCGGAATATCTCAAACTGAGTGACCAACCATCTTATTTGTTGCGAGGTTAAATTACTGATTTGTTGGCAAACACTACTGTAAAATTGTACAATACACTGCTGTAAAATTGTCAAAACCCATTACTAACCTATGCATGAAACACTGGACAGAAGGGTTACTTACAAGATAATTGGAACCTTTCCTTGCAAATTAGACGTTATCCAGACTGACTTTCCCATCTGGTCCTTATCATCATGAATGGATTGTTTACCAGAAAATAAAACTACGTACCCCAAAACATGACGCACGCCACTACGTTGTATCTGCGGACAACTTGTGTTTACCTGGTAGTCGATTCAATCCAGAGATTCCGGAAAGGTTTGAGGACACACGTCAATGCCTGGATTTGTGGACAATCGTTTTAAGCACCGTGCGAAACTTTGAGGGCACACAACAAGCCTTAATCCCGGAGAAAGTTATGATTATCCTAAAACAAAGAAAAGGAAATTATTATCCATTAAAGCGATGGAATTGCGAATTTAAAAGGTTCTTCGGGTACTACCCGGGAGTTGCGTTATGTTCACAAATGTCTAACCTGTTATTGCAAGTGTCACAATCAATTTTGCTTGTGAATAAAATAAAGGTCACTTGCTAGAAGTGAAACAGTCCTCGTTTGAGTAACAAGTTTATTACGGTATTTACATTATCATCACCTCTGACAAGGGCTTTTTGCATTTGGCAGCTCGTAACAGAATCAAGGAGCCATGTCACAATTTTTGACATAAAGCAAGTATTTCAAACCTCTTCAGTTTTTTTAGCTTCCAAATTATATAATCCAAATTAAATCATGAGCACAATAGATTTATTCCCAATTAGTGCTATAAATAAGTGGATAAAATTCTTTAAGAATTTAAGAATTCTTCAAGAAATCTGAGCATGCCATGACCAACTTTATAACGAATCCTTATTAATGATCTCATTCAAGTTTTCGACGTCTTCCTAACCATCCCCAAACATGACTGACGAGGACACCCCATTTTGAGACCTATTCTTTAAATTTTATCCATAAAACTCATTCTTTCTTAAAAAGAATGCCGATTCCTAAATTTCCATAAATATTCGACAAGACAGTGAAAAGTTCTTCGTCGTTTTTCGCCAATCGTAGGCGGTGAACAGATGCAAAATTCTCAAGCCAACCTCATTTCTCTCCGTTATGCAAATGAGTGCTTTAGTGCTTATATATTCCTTCCGGAAATCTCACTACACCCACCAACAATATCTCCAAAGAGAAACAAATTGTCTGACTTTTTCTTTGGGAAAGTACTTGACTTCATTTCAACTCCAGAAGCATAACTTTCCCTTTGAACCCTTTTCCACAAACCATTCATCCATCCATCCATCCATGTTAAGCTATTATCGATAAGTGTCGAGTGCAGATGTACGCAAACATATTACAGAGTTGGCACTAAGTAAAACAAAACCCTAGGAAAACGTGACCTTAGCTATAACCCAGGAATAGCTCTGGTCTCCTCGCAGCAGGAGGGAAATACCTTCACATTTCGGCCATGTTATTGCATGTTGCGGGAGTATTGCTAAATTTGACCCTAATTTAGGTCATTCTGATGGATTTACTGCAACTAAATTACTTGTTATATCCCAGTGTACGAGACACTCACATTATAAAAGTATCTCAGGGAAATGTGAGACCATTACACAACTTATCTTGGACTAGGACAAAAGTTTTGGCAAATGTGCGTCGCCCAAAATAAAAATGATATCCTGCAAATGTTTGCCAAACACTTGGAATAAATTTGGGGAAATTTTAACAAGCACTCCAAAAAATCGGGTAGCTTGGATTCCTAGTCTGGAATGTGAACGAGTTTCTTATTAATATCCTTGCACTTTTATCAAAGCATGGGTTTTCTTGTCTAGTTCGTTTTTTGTGTGTGATATCTCTATGATCACATCATTGCCTTATTTTTGTGGTGACATCCACTCCGTAATTTGATATCTGGTAAAAAATATCTTTCAAGGCGAAATTCAAGTAGTGGTTTAAAATAGTGGAGTTTGTTCTTGATCTAGTTTCAGAACTGTTACGTGACACCGTCTTGGAAGTAGGGACACTTCAGACATCCTGGGATTTGTCAGAGTTACACAGATCAACCTCTACTGATTTCATGGATAATGGTAACTTACTGCTAACTTCCCAGTGGTAGGATGAGCTAATTAAATTCGTGATAGGCCAAAAGATCAATGAGAACCAGTCTCAAATTTATCCTGGAGCAAAATGGAATGTAAATAAGAAACCCGTTATGGGAAATCATTAAATTAATTAGTTACTGAATCCCATCTTTGGTGTGGCTTTTGTTCAAATAAAATCTCTTCTTAGTTCCCAAACTAAATTAAGGAAAGGTGACAAATTTAATTGTTTATCCAACAACCCCGCACATTTATGCCTGAGTGGAATTTAATTGCTAAATAAAACCCGGTAAATTAGCATGTAAATAGTCTGGAATTATGCAACTTGATGATTTTACCAAGATTTGTGTCGCACTTTAAATCTAGAGGAATCTATTCAATAACAACTTTGAAATCTACACGTGCCTTATCTAACATACTTTGTTGACTCGTCACATAAAGCAATTCAAATGGTTGCAAAGATTTAATTTGAAAAACAATAAAAAGTTGAAGTTGAGCATCAACTTTACTAGCAATTAACCAGTTAATCATCAAATCAACTTTCTCAAGGGTCTCTCATTACGAGTGAGTCATTGGACTGCCCAGTAATGGGATCTGGTGACATTTCAAACGTCACATTTTACGACTTCTTAAATTTTACTTCCTACTCCTTTTCTTTGTCTTCTCACCCCCATAAATAAGGCGACAGCCAAGGTGTTGAGTTCAGTACAAGAAAATATTGTATTGTGGCGTCATTAATTAGAGTCATCTTGACATTATGTTCCCGTCATATAGTGTAAGGCTCGTTTTACCACGACCGTCCAAAGGTCTCATTTTCTATCATCTCCTCATCCTAGCCTTAGTCCTGGGGATGAATTTTGCCAAACCCACAGAGTGCACACAACAAAGTCATTGCAAACTCGGAGATTTTTGCACATCAGGACGTTGTGTCTAGTACAAAGGTAACCAAGTAATTTATCACCTTGTTGGGAATGTAAGACAAAATCTCATTTTCTTCCTTGATAATTCTACAACTTACAGGCACAGCCCCCATCTATAGTCCAAGACGGAAGGCACTCTCTAGATGGCGTAAACTGGCTCGTTGCAAAACTCAACTTTAGAATAATTGAGACAAAACTTGTAACTTTTTGATTT
>JAAXNX010000544.1:0-27331 GCA_036491905.1 Folsomia manolachei | reverse complement strand
TGAGTGGACTTTGATTCAAGAAACGTCAATTCCCAGAAAGGGAGGATATACACCACATCTTACTTCAAGTAAAGAAAAAACAAGATATTGACTCAACTTTACATATTTCCTATTACCACCACACACGGCACGAAGAAATTAGTTACTGACGGGAAAAATAGAAGAAACTACGCAAATTGAGATTTTTCCCCAATTTTGGGCTCCAAGGAAGTTGAGTAATACTACATATAGCATCACTTCTGACATTCTCAAATCTCAATTATCCCTCAATTTCATTCCATTTCTCTCATTTTCAAGTTGCACCTGATCCAGAAAGAAAGTCAGGCATATTCCCAAACCACTTTAATCCAAAATCTCAACAGGAATTTCTAATTTCGGTCAATTCTCAACTTTGGAATATCTTTGAGGATGTGGAATAAAACGGGAAAACTGATACTGTCCGACTTTCTACTTTCTCTCCTTTGTTGTTGGACCCTACTTCCCAATACTTGTAGCAGTATTCCTCTCCCTTCTCAGTCTCAATCTAATCCTTCGGCTGTATCCTTTACAACTAATCAATGGCAGTCACTGATGCGAGATGCCATTCAATTTCTTCAAAAACATCAGAAGAATCAACAACGACAAGAGCAACAGCAGGAGGTTTTAGATCATAAACCAAGCATCAGGTGAATACTCCAATTTCTATTTCATATTTACATATTCCTTCTCATAATGAATTGGTTGCAATATGAGCTTACTAATATTGTAATCATATGTATTCATTTCATGGTGAAAATGAGAAAGAAAGTGATGCATATTGAAAGGCTCATGTTTACACTTCCCTTTGCACTTTGTATCGGAGATACCGATATAAAAAGAAATGTGGCGTACTCATTACAATCTCACCCCAGACAAAATTTTGACTTTATTGGTCGACGTTTTCTTAATATGGACATACTTAACCAGTAATACATACTATTTGGCGCAGATATCATAACCAGATTGAATCCAAATGATAACTTTATTGGACAGAGCATGATATTTCCATCCATAAATTTGTAAATTGTATTACTGCATATCGTGACTGAATGATTGGTCGGTAAGACGTATTCTTTCGTAAACATTATCAAAAAGTTATTTAAAATTTGAATACGACAGTCTGACAATACAATGAACTAGTTTTGTACTAATAACTTTGGACTTCTACCCAAATAACGTATTTGAACTTTGAATGAGATTTCTTGTTAAAAGGCATTCTTGAATAATAATATGATTCAATTTAACCCTTCCTTCGAATCTATACAAAACTTTGACTAGTTTATGAAAAGTCAATGATTTGGTTTCCGTTCAGCATCTCAACTCTTTTTATTAAGAATATACTGCACACATTCTCTAGTAAGACATATACCATAACGCATTGGCTTCTTGGTTTCAATCTCAACCCAGCACAGTGGAAGAAGAGTTTAATGTAGTTTCAGTAATTGAAATTCTTTCAAAGTTTTTAAAAGGTTTTTAATTACATGGCTCGTCTTGGGCCCACGCAGTAGTTTGTACCGAATCAATATTTAAAATAGACCAGTGGTCATCTACTTTTTGTTGTGGACTGATGCTGGAACCCAAAAACAAACACTTTTTAACGATTCGTTGGTTTCGTATTCGAACTAATGGATAAAGAAGGCCAGTTGACGGCAATTTCAATCAACTTATATTTGACTTGTGAAACAAGAAAACAAACGATCGAAGTCCAGGAATTATTGATGAGTAGACCAAGATATTACTTTATTTATTTGTTATACGATACCCACATGGTCATCAAAGTCATCATTGGCTACTGCAAATTGCATGTCTGTGATACCTTCCATGACATTAACCCCCACGCAACTAAATTCACGGAACATGATGTATCATGAAGGGGAGTAACACGGATTAGGTGTCGATAACTGCATAAAGTCTTGTACTTGTGCAAACTTTTTACATTAATCTCGCTTAGCCGAATGACACTGTATTGGACAAAAGGATGGATGGTGGGTTTACGGAAGTGGTCATACGATACATCATTTTTTATAAAAATATTTTCAGGAACTGATCTTTACTGTTTAGATAAGCAGTTTTCAAAGAGTTACATATCTTGGCTAAAAGGATCTCCAACTTAAATATAGTCTTTCGATATTCGCTTTGCGTTTTCCGACTTTACAAAGAGTCATGGTCAATTTAACACCCATCTTCATTTTAATTGTCAAAATATATTCACTGCGTGCTGTGATGGCATTCGACTAACTTGTTCCAAAACTATTTTCCTCAGAATTTGTCGCAACTTTCTCTTTTACACAATCTACATATTATTATTTCACTTTTCACCTTACATTCGCAAAGCTCAAGAGCGTCCAGAATAAGCTGAATACTTATAATTATTATAATTGCATTGCAAATGATATGGATTACTGGTAAGGAGACATTGTTGGTTTTCGGCCCACTGGTTTGTAATACAATACTATCACACCTTAGAATCAATTAGTTAATAAGATCAGGGTCTAGAACACTCAATAATAAATTGGATGGGCTCTGTTTACCATTACTGATTGGCAGTATAATTTGATAAAATGATTCCCAAAGACGCACACGCTCACACACTCGTTGTTAGTTTAGGATGAAGGTGTGAACAAGAAGATTGACAAATTGATTGGAAATCATGAAATTGAAATCTTCCGATACAACGATAGTGATCGTGATCCTAAACCCGATCTATGGCTTATTATTCTAGAAACATAATCCTGAAATTCATGCAGGCGTCAATATTATGTTGGCTTATCTCTAACCGAGAGCATTCTCATTCTACAAGTTTCTCTTAAATCGTCTGATGCCGGTACCGCTTAACGAAATTGATTATGTTCGTTGTCCAATTGGCTGTAACTTGTGTTAGTCAAGCCATTCATGTGTGGGTGTGAAGCTAAGTTTGAAGCTCTAGTTTCATTGTTTTCATCAAAACCCTCAAATCAACGAAAATATAACGATACTAAACTAACTACTTTAGATAATGAGAAATGGTGCAAGCGTTGCGGTTTATGTGCATCCACATACACGTTACAGTAATTTCTAAATCTGTAACATAAAAGATCTTATTTAACTCCGCCTTACTGATCCCTTCAATTCCGCTATTTTAACTTGAGGAATGGATTTTACAATCTTAATAATTCAACCAAACCAGGAAATGCCAAAAGATTATTAAATGGATTTGACTTCGTCCCACTCGATTTGTCATTCCATCCAATCCTAGCTACGTCCAAATCCAATCCAATACTATTGTATTGTCTTAAGCTGAGACTTTCTCTTTTCCAGACCCTGCAGGCAAAAAAAGTATCAGAGTTCAAAAGGTTTTTGCTTCTATTCTATTTCTCACAATAAAATACTTCAAATAGCATCACAACACAGAGTCGTGCCCATCATCTAACATCTAGCAAACATGTGCGTTCATTTTTCTATTTTCTATTAAACTATACATTTGATCCATTTCTATTGTTGACTGCCATCTCATCCCATCCTACGATACATATCAGAACTGTTTGCTGTGAAATGAGCATCTTTTCCTCAGGCAGGTTCATCGTCGGATTTGTTGTTGACAGTGCGGTGTTTATTCAGTTAGCTGGTGTTAACTTAGCGTAGATCCCCCGAATTCCGATTACGGGAAGAGAAACTAAATCCAAGTGTAAGCAAAGGAAGGAGTGGGTGAAAGCGTAAGGGAGAAAGTCAAGACTTTTTTCTTTATGTTGGTCTCTTCTTGCCTCGCCCAGTTCTTGAGTAATCTCAGATTTTTATTTGAAGAGGACATTGAGACAGACTTTCCCCAAACACAAGCCGCATAAGAATCAACCAAGAAGTGACGTGGGTTAGTGGAGAGATGAAGATTAAGATTTTCGCCCACTTATTCCTGCTTTGTGTGGTTACCTCATTAGTATTAAAGTCCGAGTTGCGGCTAGGATTTGGTTAGTTGTTGTTGGTGAGCTGTATCTTGAATATTGATTGATGAGCGTGGGCTTATATCTGTACATTATTTTTATTGTATTTCTCTCAAAACATTCCAACAGCGTCTGCTTACAGAGGGCATGCCGAAAGTATGGAGAAATTTGATGAAAGGCAGGATATCACGAAATAATTTTCACGTACGCACGTCCGCTTCATTTCATTGCTTTTGTAGTGATGGACAAAAAAGGAGGATCATTGATAATCTCAACCAAATCTTATTTAAGTAATTTGATATCCTTGTATAACTTATAGAAGATGGATACCTAGATATTTATTCATTGCGTGAGCAGTAGGAAGCCAAGGTTGTTGGTATATGATACGAACAGTTGATTTAGCTCGGTTCTTATTACACAAGAATAATCTTCCAAGGGTGAAACTCTTAGAAAAGTGTCAAACTCTATATTCCGTTAAGCGTTGGTGACATGAATAACTGTCTGTGGTTGACAATGTCTTTTAGTTGTATGGGTGAAAGTCATTCCGCTATTAAGCATGTTAAATGAAAGTTGTCTAGCATTTATACAGAGTTTTCTCTTCATTCCTTATTATGTTAAAGCTCCCTTCTTCCTACAATGTTCTAGGCAAGGTATTAAACGCGCTGTTGCGATTAGTACCTGGCAGATTTACTTTGGTCGGGATTCACGCATAGGAAGTGTATGTGTAGAAATTAAATAAGTTACTTGAATTGTCTTACACTTCCTCCTAATGAAGAATTAAACCACAAATACATAGTTAAAACAGTCTCCAACTGCTAATGCAAATGTGCATGTTAACATAATATGTAGTTGATTGAACAAGGTTTAATTTCGTTATTTCTCCGTTCAGTATACAATGGTTCAAAAGTTAAGTTCAAGTGAATTTCATTAAATGAAAAGGGAGCCTTTTGACTCGAGTTCTTTGTTTGAAGTCATTCCATTCGTCTAGCTGGTTAGAAATACGAGATTTGAGTTTGGCTAGCCAACTTTTTCCATTTTCTTTCTACTGATAATAAGAAATGGAAACGAGAAAAGGACCACTGGGAAATTGTTAGGTTAGGTTAGAAATACAATGCACAGCGGAAGGGCTAGGACTCGCTGAAAGGCTTCAATGGTTACCTTACATTGCTGAACGTTTGGAAACTTTGCATTATTCTCGGCCGTTGGCTTAAGTTATCTCAGAAGAAAGCCAAACAACAGATAGGTTAGGAAACATAGTCCCATTAGGTAACGTGAAAGGGATGACCACATATAATTTCGGTTTTCAAACCACATGAGATTAGACTCGGCTAGAAACTGATTTTACTTAATTTGGAAGTTAATTCTTAATTTTACATAGTTAATGAGCGCGTAAGTTAAGAATGAACATGATAAGCATGTTAAACGGTCATAACCAATTATCAAACAAATATAAGGTCACAAAACACGTTACAAGTATATACATACGTGGATTTACGTGAAAGTAACGAACGAATAAAGTGTAGAGAAAAAAGATAATCTCCTACTTGATTGAAAAGTCATGTTGCGGGTCATATTTGAAACACAAAACACAAAACTATGATGACTTGGCTTATGCAAAGTAAAAAAATTTGAACTTTGGATCTTGGTGAATTATGTACTTATGCATCTCCCACGTGAATTTGAAAATATTCTAAAAGCCATTATGATTTGTTTGGTGTGTTGAATATGCTCGCCTTAAAAACCTAAAGTGAGACAATTGCTGTTTCGATGAGAAATAAAACACGATGCCTTCACATACAATTGCAATAGATAGGGCTTATTTCGGATGTTGTAGTTTTGTAAGCTCCAGTAAAAAATATCAATTCATCGTTCTGCATAAAAACTGTGTGCTCATAACACTTATTGCTAATTCTAATAGATACATTTTACGACTTCTATATCTTTTCCGCACTAATTTTTATTATTTTCCTTGTCTGCAATTCTAATTAATAGCCAATCATGCCACAAAGCACATTGTCTTCTTATTCTGGCAAAACCATTAAAAATTCCATCTAGTTTTCAACTAATCATTGTTTTCTCCCCATAAAGTGTAATAATTAAGCAACACTAAACAATGGATTCTTGCTGTACTAAGAATGATTTGAAACACGTTTAATACTCCTTTTGTACTTACTGCTGCAGATTCATGGTGGATCCCAGTTACAGTGGAGCCGGAAGTCCGGGAGGATCATCCAATGGTGGAGGGACGGGACTAGTCAAATTGAGAAACATTCGAAGTGGATTTGGCGACATGCAAAACGTTGTGAGATTGGTCCAACTTCACGAACTTGAAAAGGAATGGGCGAGCAAGGCTAGACCAAGGTAAATACCTAAAATTGGAATGTTAAAAGAAATATGTTCAGCTTTACTACCAGTCTATCTACTAATTAGTTGAACATCTAAAGAAATTCATTGCGAAATTACAACAGATAATCACTACTTAATTCCTAGAGAAAGTGACAATTTGTGTGTTGTAGATCATTTAAATACTAGATTATACTCTGTTTTGTGTACTCGTAAAGCACTATAAACCAGTCGCTTTTACGTCTGTTTCTCTATTTTGTAAAAATGGCCCATTTTATGGAAACCGATACTGAAGACATTAACCCATCCACTTTACTTCTGGCATACGATACTTTAACGACCACTGACAGAGGTAATTCGACAATACACCATCAAACAAACTTCGGCATGTGTGTCATCAGCGTCGTCGCTTTTGCTCGGTTGTAAAACTGATCGACTAGGAAAACATGAAAAAAACAAATGAGTCTTACTTCCACCCAGGAAGTGAGTTCACTTTCACCACTTTCACTTCCTTATCCGTACAACTGTATTTACCCACAGATGCGTGCTTACCAATGGAAATCAGCGATATCATAATCCACTTTCACCAATGCCTAATTTTTTGATTAGTTCAGCAAAGGCTCGTTCATTAGTGTGCCAGCATAAATTAGCTATTACCTGTTGTCGGATATAAAAGTAAGCTAACTTGTCCAGGCTCTATTAATGAAAACGAAAGGTTATCTTATAGATATGTTACGCTAGGCGTTCATTAGTGGGTGGTGGAAATTAAGGAGTAAATACGGCACAACCAATTATATGGTGACCACCTTGTTTGCGACTAAAAGAGCACTTCTTCAACCACGTCATCTCCACCAAAAAGGCTAAAGGCAACAGCGCAACAGGATAGATCGTAATACAATCTAATATAATAGGTAAGGCAATAAATTTCCAAATATTATAATTAAAGAGTAAAATGATTCCTAAATCGGTAACTCCACTCGATGCGTGCATAAATCACCGTATGACTAATTTGTTGACGGACATTCTAAGTATTTTTGTGATATTATAATTGAACTCAATTGGTATCACAAATATAACCGAAAAACGATCAGAAAAACGAAATTGCACATTCCGAGAAAAGTCCTTTAAATTCTAATGTCACGTCAAATCTTGTGCAATTTCAACCCAGTAACTTCACTGAGTGAGTGTGAATATATAACTTTTGCTTTGTGATTAATAACAGCAGCAGGATTTCATCTCATTGTTGTGGTTTTTTGTTAAACATCAGTTGCTCTGTACACACATTGCTATGTAAATTGCATCTGAAAGGTCACTAATCAAATATTTTCCACACGAATATTTTTCAAAGCATGTTTCATCAAAAAGTGAAATTGGATTTTCAGCTTATCCGGACTGTGCTAGTTGCAACATAAAATCAAAGCTTGTTGAATCTCATCAATTTACTTGCATGGCAGCTTATAGGTTATGAGCACTTTTTTTGTCAACAGTTTTTGGTGATACGTTATTAGTATAGTATTGGCATCGGAGGACATTTTCTTGAAATTGTTTATTTGTGCAAGCTAAACAGTTTTCACGTACTTTCATTAGCATAGTCATTTTGATATGGTAATTTCAAATAGAAAAGATTGGCGAGTTTGGGTAATTACAATTTGAGATCCATACTTAAGACATCAGGTATCCGTTCAAGCAAAACCTAAACCAGGAACTAGGAAGAGTTTCGAACCGCAGTTTGCAACTAACAATTATTAAGCCTTTCCGTGAAGCTATTTTCATTTCCGAGGATTCGCGTATAGTTTCATGAGTCGCAAAAACCATTTATTACATCTTGATTTGGGCGTGGGTGACCTAGAGTTGTTAGAAACAATGCTGTCATTCCACTTTATCGCACTTCTGGTTTTATATATAGAAATCGGTTGAGCAATTATTATTTCAAGGAAACTGAATCAAAAGTGCCAAATAAACAAAATTGGAAATAGTTTTTCGTTCGATTGTAACTTTCCTTGGTTCGTTCAACAGACTAGTTTATAGCTTAAATATTTGAGCTTTCGTGTTTTATTTCCGGTTAAGAATTTGTCAATTCTTTGCAATTTGCAAGTTGCAAAATATATCCAGCTATTAATAATAACATTCCTTTAAACACTTTTCACAACTTAGTTTACAAATATTAGCCTTTGCTGTGGTTGCGGTTCAGATTGTAATTTGCATCAAATTAAAATATCAGCGTCCAGCATACCTTACCTTAAATAAATCAGGTTCCTATCATTTGAATGTGACTAATTTCCATTAAAATAAAAACTAGAGCATCGCACCACTCCTATGTGCAAGCCATCCGGTTCTAAATTATTCGGGACAAATTCTTTAGCCCGTACCGAGGCAACAGGTATTTGGAAATTTGGTGGCTCACATTTTCAGGCGTAATTACAAAATATTTGTCAACTTTCATACATTTGATTCGTTTGTTCCTGACAAATGTTTCACTAGTCCCCGAAAACAAGTTAGGTACCCATTAAAGAAGTCTCTATGCTTGGCAAAATGCAGTGAATGTTAACTGATCCTTTATATTTATTACGATGAAATCATGTAGCCAATGAAGTAAGCTACTTCAGCTCAGAGTGACATAAAATGGTGGACTGATTAAACTGTCTAAAATCTACGACCAGAAGAACGCATTATTTTGCGTGGGNAGCTACTTCAGCTCAGAGTGACATAAAATGGTGGACTGATTAAACTGTCTAAAATCTACGACCAGAAGAACGCATTATTTTGCGTGGGCTGGATTGGGAAGGTGTGTAGCTGGATAGCATTTGCTTTGCCATGAACATTTACGACTTTCTAAGCCTAGCAAACCACATATTTGTTGAGATCCAAAGAGGCATTTCTGCGAGTCACTACACAATTCCGAAATATATTGACTCTTCTTGGTTGCATTTAGAAAAAACTTATTTTGTCTAAGAGAAGTCTAATACTTGTACTTGTATATTTTTCCTTTAAGGAAGGGTATGTAAAGTACAGTTAGAATGTTAGAAAGCACGAGAGTTTTATCTTTGTCAAATAACCGTTCACAATTTGAAAATCATCGGAGTGGGGGCCTGATAAATTGGATATGTGTATCGTTCCCTCAACAGTTATTGTGGTTTAAAATTCAGGCGTCTTCAAACTTTTCAAGATGTTTATCGCTCACTACCCTTGAAATTCATTTTTACGTAAACTCAATGAAAGTTTCACTCCTGTTACTGATAAACAACTGTAGATGGAAACTGTCCAGAAAGGTTTACAATAAGAAATTTGCAGTGAAATCATCATATAATATAGAAAGGAGGATAACATTTTAAAGGCTCTCAGTTAATGACTTGGAAGGGAACAATTTCACCTGGCTCACGACAAATTTAATAATGCCAGGTTTCAATTTTTATTCTGCCACGTTTACAAGATTTAGGAAGCAGAAGCATTCTTTTCTAGCAAACGTCAAGTGCAGGTTTTATTGCTCAACCAGCACACAATCACAATGACATACTGTTCCATGCTATGAACGAAATGCGATTTTAACACAAAGTGAAAATAAATTAACTTTTGCGGGATGAAACAGCAAATGAAATTAGTTATCAGCATCATGCGCTATTTAATTTCTCGTTGCTCATGAAAGATGAAATCATGGTGAAAGTTGACTTACAAGCGTTTGTCAAAGGGATTAGATGTCACTTGCTCATTTCATTGATGAGAATAACTACTACAGATTTTCGACAGGTTAGCCCTAGATGCACTAAACATATTATGTTATTGTACAAATGTACAATTCATAAACGCACAAATCTCAAAACAGTGACAATACATTTGGCATTGTCTGTATTAGGTTATTCTTCTGGTTTAAAGTAATAAACACGTCAACAAAAACCCGACGCATACAAATGATTCTAGTAGTGAAATGAATCGCTGAAGGCATCTTTCTGTAAACTTTGGCATTCTCTTTTGTTACAATTTAATTACTTAGTTCACCTCTCCCAACCTCAAACAACAAGAATTTACTGAATGAAACCCATTTGTACCGTAAAGGAAAGGGTGTGTGCAATATTAACCACATTTCGATTTGTTGTCCTACATTTCAGGTTTGGGAAACGAGCCGAGGTGACTCAAGATAACTTTCTCCCACCCTACGCATACCGAACTGACGGGGATTATGACCACGAGGCTGATTCTAAAGTGAGTTAGTAAGAATTTTGTTATGCAAAAGTGTTTCAGTGTGGTTCGGGATGCTCAATTTAAGGTGAGACGCGATGTAAGCTTTGTTCCACCCACGTAGGATGTGGTGACACTGTTTTACTGTGTTGGACCTATATATTTCATTTCATGTAACAACACTTGTCTTTGAACTGTCCATGTTTCAAAACATCTTGTAGCAATATTATTCTACGGTTCAGTTTGCAGACTTCTAAAGTCTATGCAACAAAAATGTACGCAGTTGAAAGTTTTCGCCGTGTAAAAAAAATTGGATTGTTCTCTAGTAAACGAGAAGTAAATATAAGGAAGGCTATGAAATCAAAATTTAATAATGTATTCAAAACAAGTCAAGGAAATTGATTCCTTATCATTATTATTCGTTTCCTACTCCCACGAGTAAACCGAGCAATCTTCTGCATGCCAATTTTACCACTGTGTTGGTGATATGGATTTTTGTATTTTCACGAAACTACAGATATTACTTTCCAGGAAAAATGCATTGAAAAGAATTGTTAGTTTAGCAAATGATTTTCAATAGTTCACAACAGCGTTTAGAATTAGAGATACTGGACTTGAGATATTTTAATTATTCAAACTCTTCAAATTAAGGCAAGATCAACAATTTGAAATTTAATGCAAACCTTGCAATTTTTTCAACCAAAGAAAACAAAATACCTGAGAATCGATGAGGGTCTCCGCCAAACAAAAAAATGTAAAACGGTTACACAAAGCTAAAAACTTCCTGCAGACTAAAAAAATAGAACAGTATAAATACGAAACCATTTCAAGAAGAAAGTTTTGGGTTTTCCGTGTTTTGGTCTTCATTTTTTATCAAAGGGTCTCAAGTCCCTTAAATAAATAAAACGTTTCATTTACTCTTTATTTTTTCAGCAGGTGTCAATGTTGCCAGAAGATTATGCACAATATGAAGGAGATCGGCAAGGTGAGCCACAACGGTTCCTGAGATACTCGGCGAGATATTTCGTACCCGGTGTATAACTTCATGGAATAAAAAATTCAACAAGAACGATTTAACAAGTGTAAACGCCGTACTTATCACATCACTTATTGCTTCCTTATATGCTTTTTATTGATAATTAACTAATCAGAGACCTTTACCTAAAAGAATCGAGTATGTATACTAGCATTAGTATCACAGGCTTTAAACTGCAGTTACACAAGGATAGCATAAACAGATATGTGATAGAAGGAGAGCGAAAAAGGTGAAAACAATTGGTACAGGACAATTTTATCCAAATAACTTCAGAAATATCTGTTGAAATATAGAATAAAATAGTACATCTTACATCGTGTATTTAGTGTGTTTATGTATATACCTATATTACATAATATTTAATTAACTTAAGCTTTCCATGTTAAGTTAAACCAATATTTACCATTGGGCATGTATTGCACAAATCTAAGATATCCCACCCACCTAACAGTATCAAGTGTCGAGAATAGAATTTTGGAGCATCATCAAACAACTTTCGCTTTCTAAATTAAGAAATTGCTTAAATCCTTTTATCTATGAGAATCGGATTTGTTTTTCAACAGGAAATTGCAAAACCTTTACATTACATGGAATTCTTTAATTTCTTTGCGCGATAAAAATAGCACGGACTATAGGATGATTATCTCAACAATTTCTGAAATCCAATGGTTGCTTATTACAACAGTTAGTTAGCATTATCGGCTCAATACAAGGCTCCTGCCAATTTCAGATTTTTGTTCAATCAATTTTTTATCCGTATTTTTGCCCGTGGAGAAAGATAAAGTCGTAATGCACCCGTTCTTTGGGGCACGTTGTTTACTCTTTGTTCACTTTCTACTAGTAATCGTAATTGCTACACAACTTGGTAGTTAACTAGTTCTTGAACTGATACTATAAGTATTGATAGTTCTTGCTGTTTGTCAAAGGCATCGAACCCTACCATTCAAGCAACTTACTTACATAAGTATGACTTGTATTTCAATCAAACTCTGTGTGTGCTTTGTGCATGTCGGGTATGAAGCAACAAGTTCGTAGGGTTAAAAACAAGTTATACAATGAATGCAAAAGTTACTCAACCCTTCAATACATACACTAATAGTTAATTAAGGGACACCTGGGGATAGCTAATTCTTCCCATGTCGGAAGTTGAGTTGGTGGAACATATACTCTGGAATTGTTTATTTCTATCTATGTGCTAATGGAAGAATTTAGATGTGGTGAAAGTCAGAAATACCTTCATTGAATGCTTTCCTGCTTAATTCTGCTGCTGGGTCGGTAAATGAGAGCCATGCCCGTAAAAGAGTCAGTTACAAATCCAGCAGTATGAAGCGTCACATGCAAAGGTGAGGAGAATAGTGAAAGTTGGACAGGGAGGAGAAAGTAGCATGGAAAGATATTTGATCGGATTCACGTTTAATGTATTATACCACCTAGATATTTCATGTTATATCATATATTTGAATGCGTGATGTAAATATTAATACTATGTCAAAAACAAGACCGGAGAGAATCTCGGCTGTCTCCTTTAATATGTGTATAAAATAGTATTGAGTGACTCCTAAATCAATTTGAACCGATCCATGCTAATCACTCCAACACAATCATGTTGCTAGTTTCAATTACACATAAAAATCAAAATTCAAAAATCAATCAAAAATCTGTATGAAATTATTTGTAGAACTTGTCTGAATAAATACAAAGTATTATTATAAAAGTAAACATATTTTGAGCATTCCATCCACAAAGCCGGAATTATATATGTGATGTGATTCTATCATTCAAGCTTTAATATGATTCTTGCCTCGACATTTTATTTACGCATTTTACACGGCGTCGTATTGCCTTGCTCACATTTCTAAAAAAATGTTGTTGATTTGAAAAAATCTCATATATCGTTATTGCTTTCCGAATTGAAATCGGAAACTAGTAACACAATAAAACCCCTGATTCACATGATTTTCGTTTTAAGAGGAACGATGAGATTTCATTTTTCATATTATGATAACGCGTTAGAGGTACTTTCATGAAATTATAAATAATGCAAACTTTGTGTGTTTGTGGAAAGATAAGGCAATGTAGTGTTGTGTAAAATATACCACATATAAACAACTCGGTTATTCAGAGTAGAAACTCGTTCCTTGCTCTTAACAAGCATGGAAAAAGTTCAATTTCCTTTTTTGATTTTAAATCATTGTATGAGAACAATGAGTTTTAGAGTTAAAAAAATAAATGAAATCAACAAAAAAACGTGCTGGTCTACGACTATGTATTGGTACCTACTCTAAATTCTTCAAAACATGGAAATCACTGCTGCACTCTGTAACTCGGTTATTCAGAGTAGAAACTCGTTCCTTGCTCTTAACAAGCATGGAAAAAGTTCAATTTCCTTTTTTGATTTTAAAGCATTGTATGAGAACAATGAGTTTCAGAGTTAAAAAAATAAATGAAATCAACAAAAAAACGTGCTGGTCTACGACTATATGTATACCTACTCTAAATTCTTCAAAACATGGAAATCACTGCTGCACTCTGAAATCAAGTAGATGCCACATCAAAAATTCTGTTTTCCGTTGAATAAGAGAGAACAAAGAAAAAAGCATGGGTTATGGATGCTTTTACCCTAATTTCATTCTTTGTCCGACAAAGGTCGAGTTCAGAAGGAAATAATGACACATATTTTTGTAAATAAAATATTCTGCGACAAAAGTTTTTATTGAATACTTCCACTCTAGCTAATAGTTAAAATATATTTTTCATCATTGTTTAGGATTTAAATAGAATTTTAAGAAAAAGGTTAGTGCCTCAGGATTCGGGAGTAACTGAAGTTTTGTATTTTTTAAGAACTACTTAAGTAGTAGATACATTTTAATGTAAATAACTCCTTTCTACGGTTTCTACTCACAAGGGTGTGTATTAATATCTTTGATTCGTAATGGTAATAATAGATTACATAACACAGTATTTTTCTTAAAAATTAGTCAAAAAGATCGTTAAAATATAAATGTTTTGCATTGATTTATATAGTTTGTTTTTTTATTACATCAATCAACAACCTCGGTTAAATAAAGTACATTGTCACAATTTATCTGGAAAAGGTAAATACATTTCTTGTTATAGCCCTAAAATTGTTATATTAAACTTTGTATACAAGTCTTATGGTTGTCACTAAATAATAATAGCCACCTTGGAATCTTCACTGACTGTCATAGTTAGGGTTTATTTTACATAAATAAATGATTGTTTGGATTGTTCAGTTTCGAAATGTACCTAAGGGCACATAGACACGGAGAAGAAAGACTTCATTTATCATGCACTTTTTGTTGACTAAAATACATTACACATTACATCGAGTGATCAAGATTGTCAGACAATAGAAAATATGAAATACGTTGAAGATAATTTTTATCCATAAATTATCCATAAGTTTAAAATACTTGTTTTTTATCTCACTGTTAGAAGTTTGTTCCAGGAATTAATTTGAATGTATTTAGTTTTCAGGCGAAAGTGTAACGGGAAATTTGTAAGACAAAAGGAATCCCTTGTTTTACACTCAATGAAGAGGAAGACAAAAAACCAGAACGACGTACGAATAAACTGCAGCAAAACGAAAAAATTAGGTCCACGTAAATTACAACGATGTCAATTAAGCTAACAAGTCAGGAAAAATACCCCTCTCATTCCATGATATTAAATTTCATGATAGAAAACCTAACTTAAGAAAAACGTATGCAGACTAAATTTAAATTGCCTATTTTACAAAGGGTTTTCATTGGCCTGTCGTACAGAGTAATGTACAAGTAGTGAACTTAGCTCCAGCTCTTCTCCGTATCCATTTTGCAATGGAATGCTTCTAAACCCTTCTCTTAAACACTTTAATGGGTAGCTGGCTTGTCCAATGAAATTAGGGTCACCAAACATGTCTTCATCATACACAACAAATCGAATCATCACCAGTTCTGGGCAGACGATTTCAAAGTCAAATGATTCTGTCCAGTAAGGATTAAGTCCATTGTCTGGAAATAAAACAAATATGTTGTCAGAGATGAATTATCCGTCAATTTTTTTTAGCTACTTCACGCACCTGAAACGGTTTTAGTTTTTCTGGATTCTGAAGAATTTCCAATGACTTCAACTTCCACAAAGGGACTTACAATTCCCCTGCCAGACTTGGATAGGTGTCTGGCACCCAGGATCACAATGGAAATAACAATATTTTCCAGCGGGGTAACTATTAAGCTATCTTCGTCCGTTTGGAACATGAACTCTGGTCTTAAAACGTACCCACATTGTCCATTCTGCCTAAATTTTCCTTGGTTTAACTGCATTGCTTTATCAGGTGTCTAAAACAAAAGAAATATGAAAAATATCAAGTGTGCCCAAATTACAAGTTGAGAGTAAAAACTCAAATATGGTTCACTCAGATAATGTTACCTGATAATTAAGTGCAACCATCTGGCATCCTAAATAAGAAAAAAAATCCACGTTTCTTCCCCATCCATTTTTTTCAAATATTACAAAGGTCGAATATTTTCGTAATTGATTATTTAACTTTACCTGCATTCCAAAGAGGAACTGGATTATAGTAAAAAAAAGAGTTTAAATTTTAAAGGTTTCTCTCTTTATTTTACAGCATAATTGAACATTTTTTACCTGGGTTATAGTTTGAAGAGTCCAGTCGCTGGCCTTTTGGATAGACGCGACTAAATTGGATTTGGTGGTACCATACGAAGAAAGCTGAAATATATTATCAGTTAAACGAATATGCCATACAGATATCATTTACAAATGCAAACTCACCATGTTCCTGTACACACATCCATTTTTCGGCAGCAGTCTCAGGGAAAGAGTACAATTCATAAAAAACGCGTCCTTTAGTTCTAACCTAAAAAAATTATGGTTTCAAAAAATGACTAAAGTACAAAAAGATATTATAAAGGTTAATTAGTTAATTTAGTTCTCACACGCTCCAAATTAAATTTGTTGACACTACAACAGTACACGATTAGACTGGAGAGCTCCTTTGCTATTCTATTTATCCGTTCCATTCTCTTGTTTTTGTTTTCTCTGTCACTCGCACTTTGAGCCGTTTCTATAATGTGTAAAATGACAATAATTGATGGTGAAAGATTTGGCAATCCGAACCATTTCAGAGAGAAAAACAAAAGAGGAAAGAGAGAGCGAAGACATTCACCAACCTCGGATAGCTTCCAACCATTCTTTAGCTTCTGCTTCGGATTTCACACCAAGGATGATACTTGGTAGAGATGAAGACGAATTATTGCCAGTGCCTCCAGAACCAGTGTTTCCTGCGAAGATTTTGACAATAAATGGGACTGAATCCCCTGCCGTGTTCCTGATTAGTTCCACGCTGGCTCCAAGTGTCATTTCAACGGATCCTTTTTGCAATGAGCCTAAAGGCGTTTGTTCGTCTCCATCGTCAGGCTCGAGCTCTTCACAATAGTTTGATGGAAACTGTTTCAAAGGAATCGCAAAATAATAATTGAGATGGTGAGCTGAATAATGACCAAATGTTTGAGCTGATGACTAACCCATCCACTCTGGGAAGACTCGTTTATCAAACCGTCCATTTTCAATAAAACCCCCCTCCACCAGCCTTCATGTTCTTTGACGACATTTGTAATAGTTTCATTCTTCCTAAATGATAACTCGTCTGAACGACGTGCCTCGTAATCGTATAAAGTTCTCACTCGTATATTATTATCATCGGAACAAATTGCACTTGTATCTAAATAATCTGTATGAGTGTAAATGTCATCATCCATGCTGTTTCCTAAAGTTTTCACCAGCTCTTGATTAACTGCCTGTGTTAATTTAACTTTTTGATAGAAGGGGTATTTAGAGTAGTGGGAAATCAAATCGGCCAAGGTTTCAAATTTGTTGATGCCAACGGTAAAGAGTCTCCCTTCCTCTTTAATCACACAATGCTTAATTTTCTTTTGAACTCGAAATGAAATTGCAAATCTTGCGTCATCTGCTGCCCCAGTCCAGTCCACAAGAGGGAATCAGGGTGGGAATCCAGACAAAGAGAATAATAACAATAAACATTAACTAATTAATAATAATAATAAACAAAAGTTCAGACTCAGATGTTTCGGATTGAATGAGTAGTTATCGTTGTAATGATAAAAATATAAATCAATAGCTATACTATGTCCCGTTCATATTAAAATCGATTCACTAACCGTGAGAAATTGTACGGACTAAAAAGGATCCATCCACAGGAACGCTAAAAAAATATGTAAACAGATTAATCGACCTATGCAATGATATTATTGCCAGTCTTCAGTAGACACCTTTTACCATAGTATAATCTAAACTCAAAGAACGCTATATACCTTCGCAATAGCTCTTCAGCTCCATTCCTATCAATATTGGCATGAAACCAGGGCTTGCCTAAAAATAAGAAAAAACACAATAGTTTAATTTTTGGCAATTTTATGCAGGAATCAATAATTAATAATTCTAAAATAAAGTGTCAAGTACCTTCGTGACTCTGGGGTTGGGGTACTGCTTCAGTTAGTCTTATTTGAAATTCTAATCCTCGTATTGGTGAGGAACGATAGTGTGTGATGAGTGAATAAAGAGAATCAAATGTTAAAGAATCCACCAAGTAATACTTAACTTGTCCCCACTCATATTTTGAATGAATATGACAATGGTGTACTTTTCCACTTCTCCTATAATGAAATGAAGTTGTAAACATCAATTGAGGCGAATTCATTTGCTAAAAAAACCTCCCCTTACCAAAAGGATATAGTATAATCGCCTACGAAATTGTCGCTTTCACGAACCAAAAAAGTTCCATCACCAAAGTCAATAGCGTACTTTTCAACAAGTTCATTAGCTGCTGTCCGTCCGCCTCTCAACCTTCCGTGAAACCATTTCTCACTAAAATGTATTTCTAGCTGTTTTTTCGAGCTGTTGGCTGGATCATCTTGATCACTGGCTTCTTCAATACTTGCAGTGTCGTCGTTTATGTCTTCATCACTAGTCATTTCCGTATAAGACAGCTGATTGACGGTCAGAACGAAGAAATGCGGTATCCAATCAAGTCCAATGTCATCTTTTAAATACATGACTCCATTTTTTATGGTATTACTTAGATCAATATCTTTGGAAAAATCCTCAGGCTGTCTGATGCTACTACTACTTGGAACAACTTCTTCTACATTTCCATTTTCAGGAAGTTTCTTGTGTTTTAAAATTATTCTTCTTTTGAGCTGCTCCGGTGAAGGTAGTTGGGTTTCATTCTTATCCAGAAATTGTGTAACAAGGAGTTCTCCAAATATCTCTTGAAATTTTTGTGCCATTTTTCTTTGCTTTACAACAGAAAAAATTAAAATGTAAAAATCTTGCAATTTAACCAAGGCCATATATTCAAAAATGTTTACCTGTGGTAAAGTGCAGTGGTCCTCAATACTTAATATCAATGGGTACTCTGAGGTGAGGAAGGCGTGATCTCGGATTGCTAAATTAAATAATTCCAATAAGGGTTGATTTTCATTAAATAACAATTTACTTTGCTTTACAAAATACCTTTTAAGACATCCACAAATTTAATCTTAGTCGTGAGCGTATGCCCGTGAAATATTATAGGCTCCGTCACCTAAAAACAAAAAAATTAATTACTCCAATAAGGATTATCAAGTTTAAAGTGCCCATCAGCTTATCAAAATAATGTATGTTCTGTTACCCCATCCCAGCAATCCAGTTCGACACAACGACACCCTTGAAGTAAACAGCGAACATAGGCTTCAACAGAGGACTCCGAACTAAACTGATCCCCAGTGAGATAAGTATTGTGTGAGGATGCAATCCAATAATGTGACAAGGGTCTCGTCATGTCCTGCTGAATTGTTGAGTATTTGCTGTCCCAAATCTCATTCTACAACCAGTTATAGTAATTACCTGCTGATATATCGATAATTTCTGTTTTATAACCTAAACTAACCTGTTTCGAGTATAAGTAGTCGACAAACTCTGAAATGGTAAGATGTGGCTGTTTAACATCCCTCACGGGATCCTGAAGATATTCCTTGATGATTTCTCCCACAACCGCATCCCCTTTAATTTCTTTCTGTTCATTAAAAATATTAATCATCACAAATATTCTTTAATATATTATTTGTTGGTTTAAAGACCTGTTCCACTTCCAGAAAAATTCGAAATTCTTCTAAATTAATAATTTCCCCGTCTCCAGAATACTTTGCCAGATAATCATCAAAGGGCGACCTATCAAATACTAGGGTATCATGGAACAATGTGGAAAAATCATCAAATCCTATTTCTCCCGTTTTTCTTGTATCCACCGATTGAAAAATCCCAGAAATATTTTTAGTGCTCATCTTGCAATTAACTTTGGGTAAAAATGTTTTTAGCTCCTTTAGAGTAATGTTCCCTTTGCTATTCTCCATCCCATAAAATTCTTTTCTCAGCCACATATTTAATTGGAGAGGATAAGGCGTCTTGGACGTGTCCCCGATCAAATAGTTCAATCCCTTTATCCAAAGTTCAGCCTCTACAATTTACACATCTTATTAGTTAGGTCACAACCTTTCTCAATAGCCAATTAAATGCAGAATCCCAAAACTTTACCTTTTTCCGATAATGCCGCAATGCTCAGGGTCCTAAGTCGAAACTCTGAACCGTAGAAGATAACAAAGCATTTGGAGGGATCGTGGCGCTTGGCGTCATCCGGCCACTTGTCAAAATCCTTACTATTCTTCCCTAACCGAAGTAATTTAATTTCCCGAATGTCCACCGTCCCCTCACACAGGATACGGAGAGAGTTTGACCCTCCAGGCCCACCTCCTGACCCCCCAGTCCCTGATCCACCCCCATTGTTGTTGGGTCGCTGCCAAATTACTTGCTTCGTCTCCCGTCGAACGGCCAGGGTACGACGCTCAGCTCTCTTCCGGAAAAAAAATTTGGTGACCACCGTCCCTCGTTCCAGCTGATTAATGACCAATTCCTGCTCTGGGATGAAGTTCATGATTGATATTTAGCTTAATGTCCCTCTGGGATTGGGATTGTTGATCCAATTTGGATCAACAATCAAGGTTTGATTGACATTTTTGACTTTGACAGTTCATAACAATTGAACTTTTGATTCCAGGTGGAGGAATATCTCTGGGTCCACCCATCCTCCGGATTTGGGGAGGAAAGGTTGTTCCAATTCTGCAGGCGATGATTGTCTTCAAAAGGTATGTCAATTACTGGACAAGTTTTAAAAAATAAATAGATTCACTCTCTTAAAACCTAATCCTACAGCTAAATTATGTGTAAAGCTACCGCTCCACTCAACTCGCTCGTCTCATTTTCAGAAGAGCTCAATTCTTATGAGATCAAATAGAGTTCTTGAGTTTACAGGACACACGGTCTATTAATTTAGAGTAGCAGAGAGAAATTGATACTTCTGGGCTGGGTATTTAATTACAAGAGAGAGGTGTCTAGTGTCGGTCTATCAATAAATCTGATTTAATTGCTAAATTTAATACTTCCTCATGAGAAAGTTGAGAATGGGAAGCTAGCAGGAGTCGCAACTTTGAAGTGACATGAACGACTAAATGAATGACGATTTATCGATGACACAAGCGATTTCAGCTTTATTAGAGCAACCCACAGATAGGAGTGACAGTGCATGAATGGCAAATTTACGTGACAATAAAATGCTATTATTGTTGCATTTGCATTACAAACGCTAACTAAACTTTGACGAAAGAACATGTAATTTTTAACTGAAAAAATAAATCCACCCTGCATGTGTTTGTATTAAATGCTACAGATAAGTTGTGGAATGGAGGTTGGAACAAAGAACTTCTTTTCAGTAGGATCACATCTAAATATGATATTCACTTGGGGACAGTTTCACAATTTCAGTACTACGTTCCCACAGTCGCTTTGCAAGGTTAGCGTCTCGAGCAAGGGGTGAAGGAGTGTCAATCTATGAAATTACAAAAAATACGGCATGAAACTTTAGAGATTGACCCTGCAAATGGTTATTATTGAACAAACCTTGCAATCAGTCCAATACAATCCACTTTTGCCATCGACATCTTCAGATACACACAAATGCACTGGTGGTTGCGCCCCTTCATAAGGAGTCTAAAATAATGGAACAACATCGCAGTTATATTTAATGCAACCAATAACTTTGTGGTCAATATGAACTAGATATTGTCTACATTTGTTACCTTAAAAAAGAACTGGGATACCATGATCATGTATTTGAATGCTTTTCGAGCATGTCGGAAGATTGCAGTTTGGACTCCTCCGGGATTCACGGAATTGGCAAGGATTCCATTCAAGCCAGCCTCTTTAAGTCTACGGGCCAATTCATTCATGAACAAGATATTTGCCAATTTTGTCCTAGCTAAAAAATTCAGATCGTAATTAGTAATTTCGATGGCTTAAGTATCAAACTTTTGAATAAACCTACCATAGAGCAATTTTGGTTCCCATTTCTTTTCTGAATTCAGATTATCGAGGTCCAATTCTTTTGTCCATTTGTGTGCAAGGGATGATACGCTAACAAAATTAAACTTTTCAGAAAGATGGACAAACAACGACAACAAACATGCACAAACACATCTAACTCGGATTTGTTGATTTTGTCAGAAATATCCACCTGATTAATTTTAATTGTTTTCTCTAAGGACCCAAATTAAAATAAATTGCTATCATGCTGTGTTCAGCTTATCGAAATGGGATAATTTTCCACCATGCCGGGGACACACTGCTTGGACAGGAAGAACTGTTCAGCATCCGTTTACTGAGGTCGGGACAAAAGACTGAATGGTCATTTTTTGATCAACTTTGCTGGAAGGGAGACTCAGAAACGATCCGCAGGAAGTAGAAGGGCAAGCACTATAGATGAGGAGGATGGGCCAGAAGGTTGTGGGATTGGGTGAGTAAATTATTATTATTTTAATTAATTAAAACTGATCCTTAGTTTAATAATGTTTTCGTTTTGGTAGTTTTTTTTGAGGAGTGGTAGGATGGACTATCTCTGTGATGAAGCGCCCAGCTTAAAGATTTATGCCACCACCACGGTTTTGGCAAACGTTGTCAAAATGGGATTGCGGGGTTAGTTTTTTGTAAATTTACATTAGAGGAACTCAAAGCCAAGGCTCCCTTCTCACGGTTCGTTGTAGCAGCAGTTGCGACGTACCATCACTATGTTCGAGGACTAAGAGGAACCAATTATTTCCCCCAAATCAACGCCGCACAAGGAGATGTCATTCCTTGGAATAGGGATCTGGACACACTTCCAGAAACGTCGAGTTGGAGTGGTTGGCTCAAGAGGAAGAAGAAGATAGGCCAAATGGATATAAGGCTGACCAGCCGACCATGGACAAGTTGGCAACTGCTGTCTGGCTGAGACAAAATTATGTCATTACCCCCATGTCGAATATCAACAAACAAGATGTTTATCAACATTATTTAGATGACTGCGCCCAACAAGAACATTCGAATACAACTGTCTTTGTGAAGACCCTGAAGAATGTTTTAAAGAATATGGAAGAAAAAGGTGGAGGGGAGGCAACTAGGAACCTGCCAAGTAGACCAGCTCGATATACGAATTTGCGACGAGTTAATGAACTAAATGTGTAAAATACCTTTCCTTAACAATACTTGTTTCTTGTAATTATTTTACGACAATGATTTAATGACCATACCTAACAATCCTTCCAGTTGCATCACCCTTTTTCATCAACCCTGAATTGAAAAAATACATTGTCAATTGATCGGAAATATTCACTGTTACTATATTTTTGTGGCTGCTATATACCCAAGAGAATATTGGTCATTAGAAATGGGCCAAAGTGATTTGTGGTAAAATGAAGTTCCATGCCATCTTCGTCTACTGCTTTTCTTAACCCAGCTACCCCAGCATTGTTCACAATAATATCCAAACGGGCTTCCTCCTTCAAGATGCCATTGCAAAATTCTCGAACGGATTTCAAAGAGCTGAGATCAAGTTTTTTGGCAACAACTTGTTTGTTTCCGGTACTACTTCTTATTTTTGCCGCAGCTTTTTCTGCAGTATCCATACTTCTGCAAGCCTAAGGCAAATACAAAAGCATTGTAATTACAAAGCTGACAATGGAAAACGGGAAATTAAAATAAGCATTCGAGATATTCATACCAATATAACTTTGGCTCCACGACGGGCCAATTCCTTAGCAGTCTCGTATCCGATTCCTGTGAAGTTATATAAAAAAAGAATTAAGCTTCGACCTGATTAGCGATTAGTTTAGAAAGTAAAACATTTTCAAGTACCACTGTTGGCTCCGGTAATAATTGCCACCTGACCATCAATCCTTCTTTTGCTTTTGCACACACCGGCCGCCATTTTAAAGTATAGCTTGACCAAACCGACTGCTAGGGCAATCATTCCAACCCCATAACCAAGAACTGTAAGGAATCCCATCTTGTTAACTGGTTGTACGAAGCTCTGAAAGAAATTCAACAGATTTTCATTAAAAATAAAATGTTGACTACTGAAATTTGAGGATTCGCAGATAAAACTTAGAAAATTCCTTCCCCAATAAAATAGATTGAGTGCGCACGCATAACATTTGCATACCACTTAAATTTCCCAACAAAGTGACTTAATTTTTAATGAAGGCATTTATTCCCATCCCACAAGTTATACTTCTTGACTTTAATACCGGGTAAGCCAGTTATAAGTATACAAGCTTTATTACAGTATCAACTATGCAGAGATTAATAATTATGGAAAAAATCAAATCCATGCTATGCATTGCTACAAAAAGACTAAACCCCAATGTTGTTACTAAAATATTCTCACGCCATGAGTTAGACCGTTTAACGACGCTCGCCAGTGAGCTCCATCTCCAAGTGTTATGAAATCAAGATGACAAGGTCAACCAGACATGCAATTGTATTTAATTCTCCCATACTCACCTCATTAGTACTTTATTATATCAAAATGTTCCTAACAATTCCTTTATGATAGTGGAATTCGAATTAAAATAATTTGAACTTAAAACTGACAACGGTTCGTTACGGATTCAATATGAAGACATTTTAGTTTTAGTGGGTTGCAAATTGCGATTAAATCTATTTCAAAAAGTCTATTTTATTAGTCTATTAAAAATTAAAAATGTATTTCAAAAATAATATTTTAACTTCTACTAGAAGTAACGCCAATTCCTTTGTTTTAACAGAAGAAGTCAAATTTAGAAAAAATGGGGAAATTTTCTAGGGTTAGAATCTTACATGTGACCGTCAATATAATCTTGATTATCTAATACCTTGCCTTGCCTGTGACTGACACGTCGATAAATGCAAAAGCTAAGAATTGGTGGAAATTAAAGAATTCCACTTACTTGTCGGTCAGCCAGTGGTCGTGCTTGATGACGAACCAATGATATTTAATTCTATGTGACGAACTGATGGTCTGATGCTCGTCCACTAGTCCAGTCTAAATTGGCAGTAGATATTGCGAAAAACCGGTTGTCATTAAATATTCACTTCAGCATTCAGATCTTTGAACCATGTGCGAGATTCCCCCGACTAAAAATGTCAGAGTGAAAGTTTTCACTCTGGATAGAAAAACCACAATAAAACGAGGAGTATTATCAATCACATTTAATTTTTCCAGAAGAATTCGTTAAAAACTGCTCTTTTAATAGGTAACTTGCAAGTTGTTGCAACTTATTACTTTTCCCAAATTATAATTTACTTACTCCTTTGACAGTTTTATAGGATAGTGTTCTTAAAATTTTAAGGAAGTAATTTGGACATAAGAAGGCTCCTATAATAATTTAATGAGTCTCAATCACGGAGACTTTCACTCAATAAGTAGCCAATGATTTTCGGAGTTAAAATTGAAGGTATGCCAATTTAATCATTTAATTTTAATGTGACTAACTTCTTTTTTAACCTCAATGTTAGCCTATTTACTCTTTAGTAGTGTCTATCAATTAATTCAGTTATTATTAATAGTAACAGCAATTATTATATTTTATAGAATACCGACAACACTAAAATGTCCAGTGGAACTGGGCCATCGCCATCGAATACAAATTCGACGCAAAATACTCCATCCACATCAACCCGATCCCGACTCCTACTTTCTAATCGAACTCCACCCTCCTCCACGGTCGTTAGTTCTACATCCACCTCTAACACTCCGAAGGGATCAAACAGTCAGTTCCAATTTCCTGTAGTAGACGAAAAACTATTCTCTCGACATTCAAACACTCTCGTAGCAAACTCTAATCGTCGCAAAACGGAGCTTGCAGATCATATGAAACGTCTCGCAGAGTTGAGAAAGGAAACTGACTACCTGGACAGAACTGATTGGATGTATGAGCCTGTGGAAAAATTACTCGGAAAATAATTATAGCAGGATGTTTAGTTTCTATTTACGTTATCGTATTTAACAGACATTAATATGACGCTATATTTTACTGGATTAGATTCACATAATTGTGTGCTACCAGTTCAAAAGTCTGACAAATCTGCACAATTATTCCATTACCAACCACAATGTTCCGAAGCCCCCCAATTTGTAAAAAATAATTTAAAAAATATTCATATGAGACATGACTTTATTGTCTTCCAACGAGCAGGGCTAGGCTATGAATTTGTATGGTTTATAAAAGGTGACGGAATATCAGGCGAAATTCAAATTTTTGGTTCTGATTCTGGCGTGAGTGTGGTATGTTTGACGGCAAACTCCTTGGTTGGATTTGACACAATGAATAATTCGCTATGTAAAATAGATTTTAAGTTAAATTATGACACTCCAGAGTATTTTAGCTGGTCTTACTCTTTTTGTGGGAAGAAACTGCCTGACAGCCCTTCAGCTCAAATTAAACAAATTGTTACCAACTCTCAAACCGTTTATGTCCTTGATGACCATTCGGGGATTTATGAAGTTTCTTCAGATAACTTAATTTTAAAATGGCGACTGGAAGGAGTGGTGATTGTAAAATTAGTTTGTGGCTTTGGTCATTTCGTTTTATTAAGTGACACAGGGGCTCTCTACTCGTGGGGTGCTGGGGGACGAGGAGAACTTGGACATTATGAACACGATCATGTAATGGTCAATTGTGAGTCGCCAAAACGAATAGAATTTTTTGATGATCTCCCTTGTATTGTGAAAGACGTTGTCTGTGGAGGTTGGCATACTCTTTGTCTCACTTCCGATGGGGATATATACTCATTCGGATGGAATGAGTCAGGTCAACTGGGTCATGCCTTGGGTGAAAAGTTATCTTCTGTTGGAGGCGTCCCTTATCCAATAGACTTGGGATCTGCAGATGATCCTGTAACACAAATATCTGCTGGTGCAAGGCATTCTGTAGCTGTATTAAAAAGTGGGAGATTGTACTCTTGTGGTCTTAACAATTATGGACAGCTCGGACTAGCTGATTTCGAAAATCGAAATGAACCTGCTGAAATTAAATTAAATTATGTTGACGGAACAAAACCTATAAAAATGGAGTGTGGACGATGGTGCACTTTTTTCTACTTTTAATGTGAAGTTGTAATTTGTATTTAAATAACTATATTTTAATATGTATACAAATTCTAATTGAGATACCACACTAACATCATGATAAAGTTTGGTACAATAAAGGATTTTTATCAGATAATGCAAATTGTTTATTAGTCAGAAAAAATTTTCATACATTGTGCATTATACATTATGTTAAGTGTTTGTGGAATGAAAAATAAATGTTGAAGGACAAAAACATGTATGCAGCTATTTATAGAGCATCAAATATAAACAAGTCATATTTCATAATTAGTTGTAGGCGTTAGAATGCTAGCTTATGGCTAAGGAAAA
>JAAXNX010000543.1:0-27340 GCA_036491905.1 Folsomia manolachei | reverse complement strand
CTTGAAAAGCCATCCATCCAAACGCAGTTAAGAAAGTGTAATGGGTAACAATACCAGATGCAACGCACATTCCCTATACCGAATTATATTCAAGAGTAAATTAGCTACAAATTAATTTGTACTCTTTGGGATTTCTCACCTGGCCCAAATTAAGGTAATCTCTATCCAGCACCAATAAAATCAAGAAATTTCCAATGGCAAGGCAAATTGCGAGATGAAGGGTAATGGTTGTCCGCTGGCTCCGAGCCATTCGAATCAAAGAAAGTATTGCAATTGTAGCGATTAGACAAAGTATTGAAATAGGGCATAAAATCAGAGTCAATATTTCCAAGCCACGATTTCTGCCCTACATAAATTCTTCACAATAATAATTGCTTCCAAATACTATTTTGTTTGAATTATTACCACATAGTTGTGGACGTCCATCAAAATTGCAAAGGAAGTGAGATGATTGCATTCACATACAGTTTCTAAACTGGTGCTATAAACTATGTGACATCCTGATCCAGACCACCTCCTGATAAGAAAAAAATCTAATTTCTGAGATTACTAGCTATTTGAAGATAAAAATAAACATTGTTTGAATAGTTACAGATTTGATTCGTCCCAGAAAATACATTGAGCGGAACCTTTAGCTACTTTGGGTTGATCACCAGATCGAAGATTTTTTCTAATATCAAAGCGTTCTTCTCCCCAAGCTTCAAATTCGTGTTTAAAACTTATTTGAACTCCTCGACCTAAGTTCAAACGTTAATGATAAATAACGACTGAGAATAAATTTAAAAAACCTTACCAGGAAAGGTAAAGTTAGTTCTCCGCCCACTCATTATGGAACTATCATTTGAATTTGAAGCCACTGTGAACGACATTACTTGTCCATTTAATACTTTTTTGCTATGTTCATCTGAGTCCAAACCAAGCCTAGACAGTAATTCAATTACCGTTTCAAAATTTTCAGAAAAAGATTTTTGTTTTATTTATGATTAAGCCAAGTACTTACTTGAACTGCCCAGGCATTATCAAGCTAGCATATTTTTGATCCATGAACATTCCAATACATTCAATTTTGTTTCCTACAACCAATTCCACCCAACCTGGCGGCATTCTTATGACAGAGTCCTGATTTTCTGGTCGGATTGGATATGTTAATTTATCCAACCCATCAAATGTTGGGGTATATGCAAGGGACGTGACGGTAAATTTGTCGGCAGCAATAAGAGATTCTACATAAGCAGAGACGCCATCGCTGGCATACGCGGATTGAAGTGGTTGAACAATATTCACTTTGGAAGTGAGAAGAAATGAAGTTCCTTCTATTGTTTGGAGTAATTTTGTTGAAAGATTGGAACGATTTAACTACAAAATAAAAGTTGCAGCCGGCGATATAGTCCAATGGTAGTAATAAAATTTTTGCAATTTTTATCTTACCAAATTGAGGTGAAGCCAAGGTTCTGGTGTTGCAACAAGACGTTCCACAATTCCTACTGACATACTTGCCACTTTAACAAAGTCGGATGAATTTTCTACGGAATTTCCTACCGTCTGTACGACTGTTCCCAAAATTGTATTTAACGTATCGATTTCATGACCAAAGTAACTAGAATTAGACTGTTCAGGAGAAACACGGTCTCGCAGACGGTCCAAGTACTCCACAGCAGTCTAGAAAAGAACATTTTTGAGAAAAGTATCAACGAATGTCTTATGGTCATGTTAGTAATAATAAACATTAATCACTAACTGTTTTGTTGACTTTTTCAGATTCTGACTTGTATTCTTCTAGCCAGTTAGTTTTGCATTGAGAGTAATCTGGCTGATCACCGACAAATTCCCCGGAGGTGGAACAATACCAAATTATCTGTCCTGACGAGTTTGCGTTAACTTCTTTGCATTCCCGAAACTCAAGAGAGCCAGGACATGATTTCCAATGGTGTCCAATAGAGTCTATTTTTTCACACTCTGGTGAGCAACCCCCAGGAGGCGGAGTATTCTTTGTGAATGGAGGGAGTGTCGTAGGGGTACTAGGAACTTCCGTGGTGGTTGATGGAGACTCCGTGGTCATAGTGGGTGTGGTTGTGTTGGTACTGGTTGGAACTTCTGTGGTGATATTTTCGGTAGTGGTTGCTTGAGTGGTTGTTTCAGCCAAGTTTGTGGTTGACCATGCTTCAGTTGTTTCAGACTGTTCGGTAGTAGTATTGGAATTTGGCGTTGTGAATGGAGGGAGTGTCGTAGGGGTACTAGGAACTTCCGTGGTGGTTGATGGAGACTCCGTGGTCATAGTGGGTGTGTATTATGGTGGTACTATCTATTCAAATTGTTCTAACTAATCAAAGCGGTAAGCAGAAAATTATTTATGAATATCCTTGTGTCATTCCAAACAACCAGCGGCCTTGTCGTAGTGGTACTAGGAACTTCCGTGGTGGTTGATGGAGACTCCGTGGTCATAGTGGGTGTGGTTGTGTTGGTACTGGTTGGAACTTCTGTGGTGATATTTTCGGTAGTGGTTGCCTGAGTGGTTGTTTCAGCCAAGTTTGTGGTTGACCATGCTTCAGTTGTTTCAGACTGTTCGGTAGTAGTATTGGAATTTGGCGTTGTTGGATCAGTGGGGCAGATGTTAGGTGTTGTTTCTTGATTGGGGAATGCGTTCCTCTGTATTTTTGTGTCAGTGATTGTGGTTGACATTCCTTCAGAGCTTGTAGTCGCCTGTTCTTTAAGAGTTTTGGCGTCATTCGACAATCTTCCAGAGATTGTGGGGGAGCTTGCTTGTTCTGTAGAGAAGTTTGTGGACTCTGTAGTCGTGGGCTCTGTAGTGGTGGGGGTGGCATCAATTGTCGTTTCTTCAGTAGGTAGTTCAGTAGATGGTTCAGTAGGTGGTTCAGTAGGTGGTTCAGTAGGTGGTGTCGTTTCTTCTGGAAAAGTTGCCACTTCATCGCTAGTTGTGGGGACAGTTGATGTCCCTCCGGTGGTGCAGGCATACGGTGATTTTTCTTCAGTAATTGCCGTTTCTTCAATAAAGATTTCATCGGTATTTTTATCGTCCTTGAACGCAACTTCATTGTTGACGGTGTTTGCAGCTTTAATAATCCTGGTCGAAGTTGAAAGATTATGGCTTAGAATCATGTCCTTTTCAACATTCCTCGAGTATGGATCTGCAGCATCTGTAATACGATAAGAGAGAAGTCACGTGGCCGCTGGTTGTTTGGAATGACACAAGGATATTCATAAATAATTTTCTGCTTACCGCTTTTGATTAGTTAGAACAATTTGAATAGATAGTACCACCATAATACACACCCTTGAGGCTCCAATTTCTAAGAAACGAGACATTCTTAGACACAGTTAAGCTTACTATACGCTTAATTTAATGTTAAAATAGTTTCTGGCAATACTACTATGTGTATCAGAGTTTTGACCAAAATAATTCATCGGTAAATAATTTTCGATTTTTTTTCACATTACAATCCCATGCAGAATTTGCATTACAAATGACATAATTTTTGTGACAATTAAATGGAAGTACTATATCTCCGATATAGAATAACTTCGCCGAACCCTTGAACCACTTATCTTCATGCAATCCGAACTGGTAAACCGATATGAAACCAAGTCCATTGACGTTTGTGGTACACTCAGAATATTTTATGCAAAATATAGTCATCAATCATGGGTTTTGATAACTTAAAAAATCACAGGAATTTGTACACTATTACCGTGATTAACACATAACTTATTGATATATAAAAATCACGAAGAGGAAGGCTTCGGTTATCAGATAATTGTTCAGATAATTTGATTAGAGCATCCAATATACAATACATAATCAAAGTGTGACACATCCAAATGATAAGCAGAATTCAAATCGATAAGCTTATTGGAGAGTTTTGAAAATAAAATGCTAATATTAGATTTGGTGAGTTTCTCTAAAATGATAACAGATTAGATTACCACCAAAAACAGTTTGTAGTATTTTTTTGCATATTGTTATATATTGACTTTACATATATTATTCATATTCACGGGAATTGCGTATCTTGTAATAAGAAGTTTATCGGCAAGTTTTTTAAACGAATTAAAAGGCTAATTCACCTATTTCTAAACATTCGTCGTGTCAGTCCAACTGCATGGTCTAAAATTTCATGCTAATTCGCAGTCTCATTCTGTATGATGATCAAGTTAGTAAACACATGAATCGTACGTGATTCAAGGCTTGCACTGGATATAAATGGCACAATATAAATGGCACATTCACGGCCAAATACAACTCACGTCAGCAAGACGCTGTACACATGTATTTGTTAATTTTGTGCTGCTAATTTTTTTTTCTTCAAATGCGCATCCTGCTATGTAGCTCATTCTCCATCAAGAAATTATTCACTGCTTTGGTTCGGATATTTATACCAAGAAATGTAAAAAAAACCAAACCGGTTTTATTAATAAACTCACAGGAATATTCTTCACAAGCAATTTACCCTAAAATTAAGAAAGAACCACGAATACGTCGAACTTTTGCCCTCTGTCCACAGTTTAGTTTTTTCATTTCTTTGGACATATTCGACTTTGCTGAGCTTTCTTATTTAGTCACAAAATAAAAAATAGAATAAAATGGCGTTTTGTTGTTGTTCTTCTGCTACAGGGGCAAAAGTCATTGCGATTTTGTCGTTGGTAAGCTAATTTCTTGTACCTTAAACAATCATCCATCCTCTTAAAAACATAGTTTATTAATTAATAACTCTGGCCCTTGCATAGATTGGCTCAATTTTGTCGCTCATCGTTTATGGGAGCCTTGTGGTTTTTATTGCCGTTCGCCAACCCGAACGCTGGAATCACACTGAAGAAGCGGCATATGCGGTCACAGGTATTTTTGGAAGTCTTTTCAACGATTCTGGTCTTGGATTTTTTTTCGAACAAGATGATAATCAGACACTGGTCATGGATGGGGAAACGTATTACCGATCAAATTATGTGGATTTTTTGCAAAATGCTTCTGGTAAAATGAATAATCTTCCATAAAATGGATAGAGTTGTTAAACAATAATAGAGTTGTCTCAAGAAAAATTTGCAAACTTTACAATTTTCAGCATATCTAAGCCTACACTACATCGTTCTGTGTTTCATCATATCCGTCTACGGCACAGTCTTATCCATTGAATTGCTCCAAGGAGTTCGACAGGTATGCTAACTTCAGGATTAAAAAAAAGAAATCTTAGTAACTGTTTTTTATTTACTTATTATGCAGAAAAATTATTGGAGATGCAACTTTTGGCTGAGATGGTACGCTGTGGCCCTCATCGCCAGTATCGGGTGCCAGTTGGTCTTGACAATTTTCGTTTATGAAAATATTGTCTACAAATTAATTAATCTTGCTTTCGGATTTTTAATTGGCTTATATTTCTACTTCGTTGTCTACCAATATTCAAAAGAGCTGAAGATGGAAATGGAGGAGCGGAATCAATACGGAGGAAAGAAATGAAATGTACATTTAAGTAAGATATTTTGTCTTCTAATATTGTTCTATCAAAACAGGGTTTGAAAATTTGTAAATTCTCTTACACGTACAAGATGACTATAAATGCGATTTCCGTACTTTTCATTTTAAGAAATAAATTTTAATTTCTTCAGTATTTCAAAATCTTACAATTAATAAAATATTGAACGGATCTCTGCAATGATTACGAGTGGTTTGAAGAGTTCACAATTTGGACTTGATACGAAGTTAGAAATTTATGTACCCGATTATAATCAGAAGGTTTGATAAGGAATCAATTCAAGAGATTGTGCAAAAGTGAAAAATTCATGCATACAAAATGACACGTTCTAAATTATTCAATTCAAAATTCTAATTCAACAAATGTCCACTGCGGAATCGATAAGTTCCATTACCAGAAACATGTACATTTATCGGTTGGTTTGGACTGAAACCGCAAAAACTTATCATGGATTTATTATTAGCAGGATAAAAAATATTGCCCTCCGCAATTACATCCAGGCCTTTGGAGTTTTACAATTGGTTGTATTGATTCATGATTTAATTCGGCAAGCGGACCTGGGGATTATTTTGACATTTAATCCAATCTATTCCCCTTCGTCCAATGAATACTTCAATTTATATTGCTACTAGTTTTCCTAGCTAATACCTCAAAACTATTGATTTTTACATTACAACAAGGTCTGAATCCAATGTCATTTAATCCTTGGACGTCTAGTTATGTTGCGAATTATGAGCATGGAAAGACTTAATTTATCATTTTGTGCCAGTATATCCTTCAAATCACAAGTCATTTATCATGAAAAAATACCCATGAACAAAAAATAAGTGATTCTGTATATTCAACTTCGACGCCGGATGTAAAATTCGAAATGTTAGGATCCCAAGCATTAAAAAATTCCTTCTCCACTTTTTCACACCATTTCCAAAAAAACAGTTTTGGAATTCTACCAATCGTTTGGGATGCAAAGAAACAAAAATTCATGGTACAAGATTTCTTTGGAATTTGGAGTTTCAATTTTGCCATTCTAGTATTCATAAAGGTCACATTTCTGATTGTACTACTAATTGCTCTATTCTCAAACCCAAACCCGACCCACGATAAGCTCAACCTCTTTGTTGTAATTGATGGGAAAATTTTAATGCGAATGGGAGTATTTGGAGTATTTCTTACCATTGCGATTGCTGGTAGCATCATTATTAGGACGTGGAAGGAAAATATTGCAGACGGATTTAACGCTCTCATTCAACTGGAGGAGGTCCTTTGGGAGAATGATGGTTCTGGATTTGATGGTAAACTACAGATTATGTCCTTGCAAGAGACCCAAACGTGAATGCTTTATATTTTTGAATTTTTTAGATTATGTATCCTCAGCATGCCGTCTTTTGTGGGCATTTCTTCCAACCTTTATCCGGTTTCTAGCTTTTATGAGAGTGCTGGTTATCCCTCTATGGTGGCTGATTAAAGTGGATCCAATGTTTTATTTGATACAAAATGGGATAAGTCGGGGATGGATCTCGGGACCACTTGGAAATTGGAGTGTTCAATTCCTCAGATTTTGTATAATTGTCATCTACTCTCAAGAGATCACTCGAATATCAGCCTTCGCAGTTTTATTTGGATTTACAACTTTCAACAAGTTCTGCTCGTGTCTATTCGCCCTTCGGAGGATATCTAAAAAATTCTGTTTCAGATTTTATAGGATGCCAAATAGCTATCGGTGCCTGATTGGGTAAGAATAATTGCTTCAATTAAAGTTTACTAAAAGCTGTAAACATGAGGGAAGGTTTTATATATCAGCCTTCGCAGTTTTATTTGGATTTACAACTTTCAACAAGTTCTGCTCGTGTCTATTCGCCCTTCGGAGGATATCAAAAAAATTCTGTTTCAGATTTTATAGGATGCCAAATAGCTATCGGTGCCTGATTGGGTAAGAATAATTGCTTAAATTAAAGTTTACTAAAAAGCTGTAAACATGAGGGAAGGTTTTATTTTATTTATTTTGCAGTTCTTTGAAATTTATGAGGATGCTCCGACACTACAAGGAAATATCGATAATTTGTAAAGCCCTTGGTTCCGGACTGTCTAACACCGTTACTCTCACTCTATCGGCAATTCTTGTCGGTGGGATATTTTATAATATCCTCTCAGTAAAACTCCATTCTGATGCTAAATTGCCGCTGCTAATATTCCGGCCTGCAATGTCGACATTATTTCTTTTACTTGGAAAAATATTTCTACTTCAGGCACAGGTGTTCAGGGAGGATTCTTCTCACCTTAGACGAGAATGGTTGATTATGGCCACAAATCTTAGGGTTGGTAGGAAATTTACGACAAAACTCTTGAAAGCTTTGATTCCTCTTAAGGTTGAAGTGGGTGTGGGAGATGGGATTCTCTTCAATTTGAAGAGATCTACGAAAATCAAGTTCTATGCTATTTCCGTCACTTATACAATCAATGCTTTACTGGGGGTTAGAAGTAATGTTATTCTTAAAGTGTAATGGGGCAATAAAAGTATGACATAATTTCTGGCATAATAATAGCGCAACAAAATGCTTTCCAGTCTAATTACATGCTTAGGAATAACGCAACCGTCTACTGACCATGAGTCAGGTAAAGTTTATATAAAGTCAAGTTGTCTGTTAAAGTACTTATTAATTATTATAAGGCTTAAAATTAGTCGATGAGAGAAGTTTTTACAATCCCACTGGCTGCTTTGTTAACTCGAACTAGATCTGCAAGATAATAGTGACAAATTTCAATGAAACTTATGCGTCACACGACAACATTATACATCTTTGGCATGACGTGTGTTAAACCACGCCACAAGTTATAATTTGGGATATTAGATGCGTCATATTTGACTGCCTTTAATTGTCACTCCCAACAATCATATCTTGCCACGGGGGTGGTTGTCGCACAGCTTCAAAACGTGGAACATTTTTCTTATTTATCTCTAATCTAGTATACCTCCACAGCTCCATTGCCTTTCTGCAACTTTCTTCGTCTTGAATCTCATCCAATTCAGCTGTATCGGGTTTATGTAGATTAAAATATTCGATCCATTTGAATGGTATTTTCTTTGATTCCCGAAATGTACTTGTAACTCCTCCAATCGTCAGTATTGTATGAGTGTTAACAAAGCTCTCGACCTCCGAAGTATAATCCAGTCCAAAAAATTCCACAACTTTCTTCACCCCAGAGATCGGGTTAAGAGAAACATCCTCGTACCTCAATGCCAAAACTTGGTTGACATATTGTTCTCGTAAGTCAGAAATGGCATGAAAATCATCTACCATGTCTGAGCAGAGTTTAGAGGGTTGAGAACAATCCTCTTTATCTTCACCACACCAACTCTGATGCTTCCTAGACTGCATGATTGCCCGTGGATCGCGAATGAGGAGAAGGATTTTGATATCAAATTTGTCATTTAGAAGATGGAGCAGTGGTCCCAACAGTCTTAGGCGCAACCTCACAGTTTTTAATATCTGGACCGGAAATAAGGTACACATTCCGGAAAGAAAGGCAGTATCCGAGCAGAGGGATGGCGTTTTTTGACAGTACTTCCACAAATTGGGGATTGTGGCTGACCACGAATTCATGACTCCTCCCGTAATCTATATAGTCGTCTGTGGATGGTTATAATAATGCAAATTATATACATAGTTAACTGAATGCCGCCTAACAAACTATTTGTCATTTAAAATTTTGCCCATTTTAGTTTTCATCTATGCGCCCGTCACTTTCGCATAATGCGTATTATTTCCCTTTTGTCATCGTTTAAAGACACTCTGTTCGTTTCGTGGTCAATATAAAGAATCATATTTTTACCTAAACTTGAATAGTCGCACTCCAATAAACGTTGTATCACTCGAATTGCTTCTACAGCTAAATCCCCTGACCGTACCTGTTATCATAAACAAAAACAACCCGAGAAAAAAAATGTGTGTTACATTATGTATACCTAGTATTGAAAACGTGTGCTTTCAATAAACTTTAATTTTCAAAGTTCACGAACCTGTACAATCTCAAAATGCAGGAGAGGTTCATAATGGTAAAATGTGGAGGGATGACTGTTCACAGCTTCTCCAAGAAAGCTACTTCCTGATCTCCAAGTCGTCAGGATGAAGTTCCTCTTAGGTTTTCCGGAGAGTAAACTATTGTCCTTCAAATTCAAATTGTTGGCGTAACGTAAAAGTTTTTCTCTTTCTTGGGACAATGCTTTAGCTCTTGAAATTGGGGGTGGTTTTGGACCCCTGTGAGGTCCTAGTGAGTTTAGAATTCCAACAATTGTTTCCTTGTGAAAAATATTGGCACAAGATATTTTAGTCATGTCAAAACTTAAATTTCAATTTAAAAACAATTACATTTAGTAAGTTGTCCAAATCCTTCAGGGCTTGTTTATTTTTTTGTGTTTTATCTTTTTCTAACAGACCGGAATCTTCAGAGTTTGGTTTTGTTTCTTGATTTTGAGGCGAATTTAATGATTCTGGAAATGTGAAATAATTGAAAGGCTCCGTATTAATGGCTTGGAATTTATTCGAGTTGTACTTCAACTTTGAACTAGAACTTCCATTGCCGCAATATGTGGCAATTAAGTATATTATCAAGCAACATAATAACAAAAACGCTGGTAAGTATGGGGCCGAGGATTTAGCTCGTTCTACAATTTGTGTAATATTTCTCTTATGAAATTTCGCCTTTAATTCTGAAATATTATCCATTTTTACGAAAGGACAATAAAATTCAATCCCGTGAAGAGGAGGATTTTGAAACAGCATGAATTTAGAAATTCTGACAAGTTTGTGTCAGCCATGAAGCATTGAACTTATCGTTTGAAACGGATGATGGGGTCCTAATTACATTCAGTATTCTGTTTGTGGTTTTGCATTGGGTATAAATCGGTAAAACGTAATAAATTTACTACCAGCCTAACTGTTTATGCGCTCAACCGTAGCAATTCATCTACTTGTCTAAAAATCTAATGTGTCATCAAAGCAAATGTACAGTAACGTATCAATTTTGTCGGCGAAGTCGAATTCAAATTCAAAAAAGTGTCACATAACGTAACAAACGTAATTTTCGCCAATACGTTCTTTTAAATTGTTAGTATTGTTTATTTATTGTCAGTAGTAGTCTGACTATTATTCGGATTTCCGAATTTTTGTTCAAATATTGAATCTAAGTTTCCAGAACAAATCCACGCAAAGAAAGATGCATTGCAGTTGACTACATTTTCATACACACATTGCATTTGTGCATGTTTGCACTGATGACTGAGTGAAGTGGAGGTGTGGCACAACTATTTGGTAAAAGGGCCCTGCCTGCACCTCAACTCAACAACTCCTGCTAATCAATGGTTGCTTGAAGAAGAAGATTGAGGGTTGCATTTGGAAGAAGTGAAGCAGAACAAAGTGGTTCTTCTCAGCCATGCATTTATTTCCTTGTTCTCACAGCTCATCCAGTTGCATCATTCAGTCCATTCAAGATTCCAGTCCCTTCAGGGCACAACAACAAAGCAATCCTACACTCTTATTCCTTATATTAAGGACACTAGTTTAAATAACATACATTTTATAATGGTTTGGTGCATTTACAAATCCTGTGAAATTAAATTTCATAGTACTTTAGCTTATCAGCGGCTAAATTCAATCCATGTCTTGAGGCAAACATAAGTGATGACTTGGTAATGATACGGGATACACAAACATAAAATAAAAAGAGACTGTTTCTTAAGCATGCAATGAGCTCGGCATCATTTTTAGCTGTTATCTTGAATATTATGTATGAATGTATAAATATTGTAATCAGGGATAGTATAGAATTGAATGAGAAATGAATGATCCGGTCATATTTCTGTACTAAGTCCAGTACGACTCTACAAACTCTCTTGTCCAGCGAGTTTAAAATGTTCAGATTCAGTTTAACAGGAAGAGATTTGAGATAGAAATTGAGACTGGAGAAGAAGAGAGTAAAGAAAGGAAGAGTATCTTTCTCAAGAAATAGGCAGTTTTGTGATCTGAGAACTCTTCTCTGCATGAGGTTGTGTTATGCTGGATAGTGAAGAAATGAACATCTTTGTAAAATAACATTAACATTATTATACCGGAGGAAATGGATGGACGAGATTATGTTATGTTGCTTCAGCATCTTACAAGTGGACATAGCTTTTCTTGCATGAATTCGTCTTCAAATTCCATTCAGTCGAAGATCAACATTTGTCCAGGAGCCTTCTCTCTCCAGCCATCCCTTTTCCCTTGACTCAACTAAGTACATATTTACTGCAGTAAATATGTCATCAAGTATTTCCCCTACAACAAATCCAATTTACGGCTAACTCAATTACTTTTTGTAAAAACATTTCCATGCAAGTTTGAAGTGTTTGAGACAATTGAATGTAAAAGTGTACTTTATGCCGATTTTTTGTGAATAATACAAAAGTTAAAATTTTAAAGTGAAAACTAACTTGGGTGGAATCAAACACTTTATTTCGAATTACGGGTGCTACTTTTTTTACAAACAATATCTAAATATATTTTTTAAACAATTCATATTTTTTTACATACATTTAATAGAAAACAATTTAGCAATAATATGTAGTTCGTAGTTCACCAAACTCTTTACAAAAGTACAAATCTTTACCTGAATCGTGTAAATAAGTGCAAATAGTAGGTTAGGTTAGGAAAACATAAACTCAGAATGGCCAAGAAAAGACTGAAAGGCCATCCCTCTTCATGGCCTCCGTTTTTAACACAAAATAAAGACTTAACCAATCATTATAACAAAAATACCAAAGGTAGCTTTAGAATATCAAGAAATTTATGTTCAGTCACAACAAGATTTCTCCTGTGCTTCACTCTGATTTTCTCAACTTGGGTGAACACCTCCTTTGGAGAGACGCTGACGCCACCGTACTTCAACTTGGCACAGGGTCGACGGATTGAGGCATCTTCGAGTTGTGGTGAATCTCCGGATGGACTTCCAGAAAGGGAAATTTATTGCAATCTTGTGGGTGCCACATCAGACACGGATGATGCTCACAATGTCATTGGTGGTCAGGTAAATTGGACTTCTAAAATTATTTCTTTTTTGTACACAATAAATAGCAGAAATACAATTTCATATAATCCATGGTGGGTCAGGAATAAAAATAAATGAAGTTGCTGTATATTTTCATATGCATTTTTATGACAGCCATTCCCAACCGGCCAATAGCTTAAGTTTGTGTAGTCAATTGGACTCATTGAGACTTCCAAATTGGAAGTTTCAATACATTTCTCAGTGTGCTCAGTGTTATTCATGATAACCTTCTAACCTAGAGCTATCATTGAGACAGTCGTTCGTCTTGCATTTAGACTGAAATTTTTCATGTCTTACCCAGCGTAACTGCAATGTCTCAAAGAAAATGAATCATGCCTAAATAAACTTCTGTGAGACATTCTTCAGAATCAGAAATAATGTGTTTCAATTTAGAAATGACAAAAAAAGCAAATGATTAATATAATTTCTTGATTTTTTTTTAGTATTGTGGCCACTGTGAAAAAGGGGAAGAGGGAAACTGGCATCCTGCTGAGTTTGCTATCGATGGATCAGAACGGTATTGGCAATCACCCCCACTCTCAAGAGGGGTCAAATACAACGAGGTCAACCTTACGATAGATCTGGGACAGGTTTGTAAACACAATTCATTTTTCCATGATGCTTCTTTCTCAAGTGAACGAAACTTGTAATCAACCCAGAGCACATATGTAAGTGACCGGAAGGATGTATGAACATAATACCTTCTGATAAACTCACACAAAATTCGTATTGATAAACTTAGCTAGAGAAATTAGCTTCTACTATTAGGCAAAGACCGACTTCTTAATTTTTCTGCTATCGGTTTTTCAATAAAAAAATTTAGTTACAAATTTTAATTTGCCGAATCATTACGTATTATGACAAAACTGAAAACTGTACAGCTAAAGTCATGCAACAAAGCGATTGCATGCAGTCAAATTAAATATTTATTTTCTGTTGGCCTATGAATTTAGCATTTGACATTTTGACATAAGATGATTTCATTTTATCACTTTCTCAACTTCTCAATTTCCACCGTTCATTCTGTCGGTCGTTTATTTTGATTACTTTTTTCGCTTCGTCGGGGATTCAGTCGGTTCTCTTCTGATATTTAATTAATAAGTATATAATGTTCATAACGCTTTTCCATTAACAGCATTGCATTCCATTAATAAAGAAAGAGAGACATATTTCTCATGAAAGAATATTTATAAATATTAAGACATTTAGAAATAGTTTATGAAAACACTTGCCTCAACTGATGCATACTCAGCATGTATTGACTAAAGACTGCCAGAGTGTGAGAGCTTGAATTTGATAACGTTTTATCACAATCTCTTCTTGAATTTATTTGACTTGTGTCATTCAACAGACAAACTGACAAAATTATGCTCTCAGTAAATTATGTGAATTCATATTCTAAATAAGGATTTACTACATGAAAAATGAAACAGGTGCAATTTTAATGCTTTTGTCGTAAACTTTGCAGGAATTTCATGTCGCCTACGTCAACTTACGCATGGCCAACTCGCCACGACCCGGGGTCTGGGTTTTAGAAAGGTCATCTGACATGGGAGAAACATACCAACCTTGGCAGTATTTTGCAGACAATCCAATGTACATTGAGTGGAATCTATGAATTTTTAAATAGTTTTCGTATTGATTAAATGTCTAAATTTTACTTTAATATAGCGAGTGTGAACGGTTTTTTGGACGAGAGAGCACCACTCCCTTAACTTCCGATGATTCTGTAATTTGTGACACTCAGCATAGCAAAGTTGTTCCGCTAGAGAATGGAGAAGTAATTTCACCAATTAACAAAATGCAATGACTGAATTATTATTTATAAATGCATAATTTTATTTTTTAAAGATTTTTATAAAACTTTTGGAAAACCGACCATCCGCAAAGAATTTCTTTTCCTCGGAAGCTTTACAACAATGGACCAGAGCAACCCACGTTCGGCTGAGGTTCCTACGAACCAAAACCCTTCTTGGTCATTTGATGTCTTTGAGTAGACAGGATACTTCCGTGACTCGTCGAGTAAGTGAATTATGCGGTGTTTCGGCATATTTTGTTGCAGTTTCTGATTAAAACGTCTTTTCAGTACTTTTACTCCATAAAAGGAATCGAAATTGGTGGTCGTTGCAGATGCAATGGTCACGCCGACATTTGCCCACCCGCTGCGGACGATCCATACAAACTTCTCTGCTCCTGGTATGAGGTTCAAATTTGTTGAGCTGCTAACTAATTTACTTATTAAGTGCCTNTCAAATTTGTTGAGCTGCTAACTAATTTACTTATTAAGTGCCTTTAAATTTCTATCGTCAATTGTTTCAGTCAACACAACACTTGTGGACCACAATGTGAAACTTGCTGTCCTGGATATACCCAAAAAGCGTGGCGTGTATCGACCAATTCAACTCCATTTGCTTGCGAAGGTATGACCCTTATAATTATTCAAAATATTTTATAAATTATCCCAAATTTCAAATTGACTTCATTTGTTTCTAGCTTGCAACTGCTTCGGTCGTAAGTTGAAGATTTGAATTTTATCATTATGACTTTCACAACAAATTCTCTTCAGTAATTTTTTCACGGCCAAAACCTTTTGCGTATTGATACTTTACATTGTTTTGTGTTCTTACCTTTCCAGATAGCAATGAATGTGAATACGACAAAGAAGTTGATGCTGAACGACTTTCTCTGGACATGGCTGGAAATTTTGATGGTGGCGGAGTTTGTAAAAATTGTCGACATAATACGGAAGGAATCAATTGCAACAAATGCAAAGCAGGATATTTCCGGCCATACGGGAAACAGCCGGATGCTATTGATGCTTGCGAAAGTAATTTATGTTTATAGCCAAAATCTATTACTCGACATTTCCACTATTTCAATTTTTTAAACACGTACTATAATCATATTTAGCTTGCGATTGCAATTACCACTACTCAACCGGAAATTGCGAGGATGGTTCTGGGCGTTGTGAATGTTCTCCAGCGTTTTTGGGCCCAAACTGTGACGCCTGCTCACTGGGATATTGGTGAGCTCATACAGCATAGAAAATGTTAACAAACGTATTTTCACGACCTTTGGGGCAAATTCACAGCTTTATCAAATGTTAACAAAAGTAGTAACTAATAACTAAATCATAGAAAATGAATACTAAAAAGTCTCTACATTTAACCGGTTTATATCAAAATTCACTCATTGTCTGAATCCACGAATGCAGCCTTCATTTTTGTAGCCCCTTCTGAAATCTCATACTTCAAGTCCTGCAATTTGTCCACGGCATGGATTAGTTCCGGGCGTTGTTTTAACAGATCCTGTTAAACAAAAAACTATATAAGATATAGTATAGATGGTATATATTATAGGGATTACCCTGAATGCAAACCGTGTGACTGTCATTTTAATGGGACACGAGATAGCGTTTGTGAAGTTGGAGGTGGACAATGTCCTTGTAAACCGAATTATACGGACAAAAACTGTGACCGGTGTGCGGATGGCTTTTACAACTTTCCAGATTGTTTACGTGAGTAGTGTTTTTGAAATTGAAACAAATTGCATTTCAACCTTTTATGCTTAATTTTGTTGTATTTAGCCTGTGAATGTGAAAGTCTGGGTTCACTTTCTCCCGTGTGTGAGTACAACTAATTATTTTCCAATCCCTAATTTCCAATGCTCTTATTTTTACATATTTTTTTTTACATATTTTACAGGTGATGCTGCCGATGGTCAGTGCGAGTGTAGAAATAATTTTGGCAAAAGGACCTGTGATGAATGTGAAAACGGCTACTACAGCTTTCCAACGTGCACTTGTAAGAATTATCTAACATAAGTAAATTGGCTAATGACAAGCTGGACTGATTTTGTGAAATTGCGTGAATAGATTGTAACTGCGACGTGCAAGGAACACTACCAGAAAGATGTGATAAATCTGGAGGAGAATGTTTATGCCGAGAAGGTTATGGTGGTGCAAGATGTGACCAATGTCTTCAAGGATATTATGGCTATCCGGAATGCAAACCTTGCAATTGTAGCTCCGTGGGGAGTGCGAGCACAGTTTGCGATGCAACAGGAAAATGTCCTTGTCTTCCAAATTTTTCGGGACGGGCTTGTGATCAATGCACCCCAGGATATTATCAGTATCCAGAATGTTTGCGTAAGTAATACTCTTTAGAAATTGGGATATTTCTTGTTAGTTTTGAAATGATTGGAAGATTTCTTGATTTGGTACAGCTTGCAGTTGCAATGACGAAGGTTCTCGCGGAGTATCATGTGACGATGAAGGAAAATGTCAGTGCAAACTGAATTTTTGACAGCTTAAGATGCGAAGAGTGCCGCAGTGGATTTTACAACTTTCCTTTATGCGAAGGTATGTCTGACTGATTGTTTTTGTATGGATTGTGCAATTTATACAGTGGTATTGCTAAATACAAATACTCATACTATTTTTCAGAATTGTAACTGCGATCCTTCCGGTGTGACGGAATCTTTCCGTGGTTGCGGGGATTCACCTCCTGGTGAACTTTGCCAGTGTAAGGAACGGGTTGAAGGAAGGATTTGCAACATTTGTAAACCATTATTTTGGAATTTGCAACAATGGAATCCTGTAGGATGTGAAGGTAGGAATGCAAACCTGGCTGTTATTTGGGTTCAAATTTTCAAAAATATGAACAAGAATCGAAATAAATATTAATATATTTCAGACTGCGACTGTCATGGACCCGGAATATTGGGTGGGGTTCGAGTGTGTGAGAGTAAAACTGGTCAATGTCCTTGTAAAAATAATGTTGGGAGCCGAAGATGTGAAAATTGCCGGGATGGATTCTATAACATGACTGCGAAAGATATTTTTGGATGCCAAGGTTTGTTCTAAAAGTTGCAAATCCTCCAATTATTTGTTCAATTATGCTGACTGAATGTAATTACTATTTTTCAGATTGTGGTTGTGACGTGGGTGGGAGTGTGAACAGTATTTGTGACAAAGAAAGCGGAAACGGTCAATGTCCCTGTCGTCCTCGAATTGCGGGACAACAGTGTAAATCTCCCCTTACAGCTCACTATTTTCCAACCCTGTATCAATACCAGTATGAGGCGGAGGATGGAACAACACCGAGTGGAGGCCAAGTTAGATTTGGCTACGATGAAAAACTTTTCCCTGATTATTCTTGGCGAGGTTATGCCATTTATTCTCAACTTCAGGTGCAACTTCGCCCAATTTTGATTTAATTTGTGTAGAGGTGGCCTTAATTTTCTATTTTATAGCCGGAAACGAATCATGAAGTTTACATTGAAAAATCCTCTCTCTACTTTGTTATCCTACGTTACCACAATCCCAGCTCGGAGACTATTGTGGGAGAAATTAAAGCAGTTCCGGACAATCCTGCGGATGAGATGCAAGGTTACAAAGTGAGATTCGAGCCAAAGTCTGGATTTGTCACCGTCTCCATCGGGAACAGTCCGACACCGTTTGTTCTTAATCCTGGTCGATGGCAATTTTCCATTAAAAGCGACCAGTATTTGGTTGTGGTATGTTTCACAAACATATTAGCGCAGGCATTGTTGGTCATTTTTTTTTCTGGCCCTTTAGTTAATTAAGTCCTTATCTTTTTATCCAGGATTACTTTACTCTTCTGCCGGAACCTTACTATGAAGGCAGTGTTTTGTCCCACTCCTCCAACGTCCCATGCAGTCTCAACACAACTGCTCGGAGTCGAACGAATACCAACTCCATAATCATTCCCGATTCTTGTGCTAAATATAAGTTTCCATCAATTGATAAGTTTGACTCAGTATCGGCGGGTCAGGGCTACTCTCTCACGGGTACAGGAGACAGAACAGATCTGACAAAATTTTACAATGAAAAGAAAGTAATTGATGCACTGGACATTAACGACGAGCGGATGGCATTGCTCACCAGTCAACAACCAGAGATTCTATCTTGACATACCTGTCAGCAAAGGGGGACGCTACGCCCTTCTGCTCGAATACTTTACACCAAGTGGAGCAAATCTTACCGAAATTCAAGTTGAGGCTACGTCCAAAAAGGGTAAAAAAATTTTAAAATAAATTTTCTCCAATATTTTTTGATGATGCACTATTTTATAGGTGCAAATCGTGGCCGAGCCCTAATTCACAATTGCAAATACGCTTTCCTTTGTCGACAAGTTGTAACCACACCTGATGGAGAAGTTGCCGTTTTTAGATTTGATTCCAGTTCCGTAAATGTTATTCTCAACGCTCTCCCCGCAGATGGGGAGAATGGTGAAGAAAGGACACCATTGGACCGAATTGCGGTAAATTCTGTGACAGCTATTCCATTGGGGAGGTGGTCACTGGATCACATTACGCCTAGGCAGTACTGCATCGTTAAAAATGGAACGTGTGTCACATCTGTGTATGAAGTACCTCCAGGAAGTATTAAGGTATTTTCGAATAAACGAATAATTTTTGAATGTTAGAAAAATGCAATTCTGAATTTTAGGTAGAAGCAGAATCCGCCGACAAAGACCGTATCGCTGCGGAAGATTCCCTACCGGATGGTGTCTCTGGAAAGAACTTGGTTCTTTTAGATTCCCAAAATCGTATTTTGGAGATGAGTGGCCGAGTTCCGATTTCTGGTTTTTATAACATCCTTGTTCATCACTACCAGCCAGAAAATTCAGAGTTTTCTGCAGACGTTCTAATCCAAGACGGGCAACATTACCAGGCTAAACTTCCACTACTTCATTGTCCATCAACTGCTGGATGCAGGGCACTAGTGGCACAGGAAGACAAAAATACAAAGTTTTACATTCATCAGACGTCCTAATCCAAGACGGGCAACATTACCAGGCTAAACTTCCACTACTTCATTGTCCATCAACTGCTGGATGCAGGGCACTAGTGGCACAGGAAGACAAAAATACAAAGTTTTACATTCAAGACAACTTCCTGGTAGGTATACAAGTAAACCAAACATTAAATTCAGCCAATGTATTGTCAAATATCCAAATGCCAACAATTCATTCGTACATGTGTCTTCAACCAGCACCAATTAGTCCACAGCCATTTTGCAGCACACTTGCTTCCACACTGCACTGCGCATCGGCACAAACAATAAAAGAACAATTTCTGATTTGGTCCATTATTAAACGATTTCAGGTTACACTTACTCTGGATAAAGATGAAATTGAGAGCGTATATTCATACACATAATTAAATTTGACATTAATGTGATAGAAAACAAAACGATGTTCAATTTAAATAACTTAAAACTTAAACAAATGAAATTGAACATTGTTTCAGGTGACGATTAAATCCCCAAAGAACGTTTGGGTGGATTACATCCTTCTTGTCCCTGCCGAACCAGATCCACAACGAGAGGCTGGCAACCAGCTTGCGAAATTTTTGGTGAGCTGGCTAATCTGGATTGCATTCATTCATAATTCATGCATCAATGTTAACTAATTTTCTATTGTTTAAAATAAAACTAGTCACAAAGCCCGCTTGACGAAACTCGAAAATTCTTTGCGGAATGTGGAAAAAGTCAATTTTACCTTCCACCCCATAACGTGTCGAAATTTTGCAGGGATGCTGTGTTTTCTATAACTGCTGGTACTGATTTCCATCATTTGTACTTTGTATTAAGAGTCAAGTATTATTTGTTTTATAACATTTTGTCATTAGATTACAACAACGGAGCCCTTCCTTGTCAGTGTGACTTCTACGGCTCAACGGCATTTGAATGTGACGAGTTTGGTGGTCAATGTCCCTGCAAAGATAACGTCATTGGGAGGAGGTGCGAACGGTGTCGGACTGGATTTTATGGTTTTCCTGAGTGCAAACCGTGTGATTGTCCGTCCACGGCTTTGTGTGATGAGAACACGGGTGAGTTGATCTTTATTAATATTTTTGAAGATTTGAGCAATCCTGGCTACTTAATCATTTTTATTTGAAGGTGCTTGTATTTGCCCACCCCGAGTGAGAGGAGACCAATGTGACACCTGCTCCCCTTTTACCTACGGTTTTGACGCCTTGATCGGATGTGAAGAATGTAATTGTTCTCCACTTGGTGTGGAAAATGGGAATTTGCAATGTGATTTAGAGGATGGACATTGCACGTAAGACAAAAAGACTTTTACATTAGAATACTTTTTTGAAACTTAATAATATTTTCTAGGTGCAAATCCAACGTCGTTGGGCGGACTTGTGACAAATGCAAACCTGGCTTTTGGGCATTCCCTTACTGTCAAATGTGTAATTGTGATATCCGGGGAACAACTGAAGAAATTTGTAGTCAGGATACATCAGCCTGTCATTGCAAAACAAATGTTGAAGGACGGAGCTGTGACCAGTGCTCTCCTGGAAGTTTTAACCTTCAAGAAGAAAATCCTACTGGTTGCACAAGTTGCTTCTGTTTGTAAGTTGAAATTTAATTTTTGCTCTTTGGAAAAAGTGGTGGCCCTTAAAAGGGACATGTCATTTGGACATGTCATTTGATTAACATTTGTTGAATGAGATTTTAACTGTTTCCTAATGTTTCGTAATCCAATAGCGGAAAAACAACCCGTTGCACAACCTCTTACATGTTTTGGACTTACATTTCTTTTGGAAAATCTCATTGGACGGCTGTGGCCCTAAATCCAATGTCAAAGGATGCAAGCAGTATAGAAACTGGTAACTTATAATATTCTTTTTTTTGATTTAAGAAAATGTGGTGATTGGTGAAAAATGGTTATTCCTGTTTGTGCAGACTATCCAGTGGAATTTGAGCATAATGAAATATCCGGGGAAGATGAAAGGTAGCAAGTCTAATATACCCGTAGTACCAAAGATTTAATCGTTTTTATTTGTGATTCCTAAATAGTGCAACCTTCGTGCCAGTATATGTTCCAGACGAGTCCGTACCGGAACAGGATGAGCATCACCTCATCTATTTCCGAACAAATGTAAATTCCAATCATCTCGCCAGTACGGGTGGCATCTTGAGCTACGAAATCCACTCCGAACCGGACAGTTCCCGTCCCCGTGAAACATTTGGAGGTCCCGAAGTCATTCTAGAAGGATCAGAGCTTCCTCCTTCATCCGGAACAATTCGACTTATGCACTTTTCTGTTTCTCATCTTGATGGAGATGACCACGTAATGAGGATGAAGTTACGACTGAGTGAAGAAAGTTTTGTAGTGGCCAGCCATTCCAGTGGTGGTGGTCAAGTCCCTGCCACCAGAGACCAACTCATGATTGTTATGAAAGGATTGAAAGCAATTTACATTCGAGGAGGATATTGGAAACATTCCAAAGAGCCAAGATTGAGTAACTTTGGAATAGAGGTGGCCACCGAGGATTTTAATAATCAATTCACCACACCGGAAGACAGGGCTGTGACAGTAGAGCAATGCAGTTGTCCTCCAAATTATCAAGGGCTTTCTTGCGAAGAGTGTGCTCCTGGCTATTACCGTTCTCCTTCGGGTCCTCATGGAGGATTTTGTGTGCCTTGCCAATGTAATAGTCATTCTGACTTGTGTGACCCTGTCTCCGGAATTTGCATGGATTGTAAGCATAATACGACTGGAGATCATTGTGACATGTGTGAAGAAGGTTTTCATGGCGAGGCGAGAGGAGGGACGCCTTATGACTGTCTGATTTGTGCTTGTCCCATTCCAATTGCATCCAACAAGTTAGTGGAGAATACATGTTTAATTTAGTTACCGGACAAAATACAAGTTTATCAGATACTACATTATTCTTTTGTTTAAATCTTAAAGTTTTGCAACCCAATGCGAGCTGTCTCAAGATGGTCGAGCTATAAGTTGTACCTGCAAAGATGGTTATATTGGACCGAGGTGTGAGGGATGCGGTCCCGGATTTTTTGGAAGGCCGGAAGTGCCTGGTATGATATGGTCAAATATTCAGTTAATTAAGGAGTCAAATAATGACAAAATGGGCATTTTATGTATTCATAGGCGACTACTGTAAACCGTGCAACTGCTCTGGAAACATTGATCCCACTGATCCGTATTCCTGCGATACTGTAACGGGTGCTTGTCTGCGGTGCATGAACAATACTGGTGAGTCAGAGCTATCCATGTTAGCTAGACGACTGACCTAATTCATTTGAACTTGAGAAATTAAATTGTGGTTATTTTTTAGGTGGACCGGCTTGCAATCTCTGTGCACAAGGATTTTATGGGGATGCCCTATTGAGCAAAAATTGTCGACAGTGTGCCTGCAACACTTGCGGAACGGCAGAGTGCGATAACCAAATTGGAGAATGTCAATGCTTCAATAATGTTGAAGGGTATTTATGCGACCGTTGCAAGCCGGATCATTTTGGTTTATCAAGGTATACATCTGGTTTAAATCATGAATCCAATTTCCCAAGAGGAACTCACAGAACTTTGCTTTCTTAAATTAGATGTGACGGTTTGGGTTGCCAATACTGTGAATGTGGTATCGCGTCGAAAACAACGCAATGTGATGATCTTAGCGGACAATGCGAATGCAGGCCTGGAACAACAGGTCGGAGGTGTGAAAGATGTGCCCCGGGTTATTGGAATTATACAGAGGATGGATGTCAAGGTTAATGTCTGGGCCTTTTGTGAAATCAAATGCAATTTTTTTATTTAACTTTTTTTAAATTTGTACACCTTAGCTTGCGAGTGCAACTCTGATTACGCCGTTGGTGTGGGATGTGACCCAGAAAATGGTCAGTGTTCTTGTCTGCCTGGTGTGGTTGGAGAAAAATGTGATCGATGTCCCTGGCGTTGGGTTCTTATTGAGGATCGAGGCTGTCAAGGTTGTGATTCATGCCAACATCAACTCCTTGATTCCACCGACTATCTCGCCTCTTTATTGGATCCCGTTCGAGATGAATTTGAAAATGTTGCCGTCTCTTATTTCACAACTCAAAAACTGGCATATTTCAATGATACTGTGACTAAATTGAAACCAAATGTCCAACTTATGGATCCCTCCAAAGCGGATTTGAGTGAGTATTACGAAGCCGTTGATGAACTGGAGACGGATGCGGCAACCCAACGACAAAAGGTATTTAATAAAACGCAAAGTTTTTAATATTCAGGGCATTTTTCAACATGAGATTCGATTTCAGGCCGAAGTTCTCGATGACAGTTTGGCAAAAAAGTCTAAACAAAGCGTAAAACTTTGGGAGAAATCATTTGAAGTAGAGTCAAACGTTTTGCAAGCTGTTGCAAAGGCAAGAGTTACCGTATTTGAGGCTAAAGATTTGATGGAAGGTCTCTTGAAAGAGGATAAACGTAAGCGCTAGTTGATTAGTTGTTTACGCTCTGAAATATCGAAATTCAATTTCGATACAATTTTTAATACTACATTTATTGCAGCATCTTCCAGTCCTCAAACGGACGCAGCCAAAGCGGAAGCAGAAGCCATAATTTCTGCCATGCAAACTGTAAAATTTGATCACCAACCCGCCCTCGAAGAAAATGCCACCGTCTCGACAGTTTTGAAGGACATGAAAAAGTTTGTCCGTCCCTTGGATAAATTGAATAAAGATTTGAAAGGGGTATCTGGAAATATTGCTGAAACACGGGAAAGATTAAAGGATCTTCGAAATCAAAGCGATTATTCTATTGCGACTTCAAAAAAAGCAAATGAAATCGGAAATAAGATCAAGGATGCGAAATTTTCCGTCAAACTTGGACTTTTAGAGGAAAAAGCTTCCAATATGTTGGAGGGTAAGCGCCGAATCTTGATACATAATTCGAGACACCATTCTTCCTAACTTTCCAACATAAAATATTAAAAACTAATTAAAAACGGTGACAATGATGAGTAATCTTGAGAGAAATTGCATATTTGCAGCTGCGGCTATTGGAACAGAACTTAATTCGGAAACACCAAGGATTCGAGATGGTCTAAAAAATAGTTACAAAGATTTGGGTAAGTAAACTGGATACGTTTTACTGTTACTGAGATTCTTTCAAGAATTTTTAATGAACAATGTGATATTTTTAGACACCACTGTAAAGAATGTACAAGAAAATCGAGGTTCCCTTGAAGAAACTGTGAACGCTTTGGGTAATGTTTCCATAAATGCAAAGTAGAAATTTGTAGTAAACCGATTAAAGAATTCATAATTGGTTTGCCTTTGGTTTCAACGCAGTAACGGAGTTAGAGCAGAATGAGAATACCGTGGCTAAATCTCAGCAACACGCTGCCACCCTGGCTTATGAAGCTGATGAATTAGATGCAATTCTTGCGGGGACGAAGGCTCATGCGGAAAATGCAGTGGGTGCGGCTACATCTTACAAAACTATTGCGGACTCGTTAAATGCAGCACTAAAGGAGGCAGACATAGCTTCCGGAGCTTCCGATAATGCCACAGATGTTGTGAGTTGGAACAAGACAACGTTTTCTCATTAAGGACTGATTATTTTCTTATTTTCTAATTGTTTTGAATCTTATTTAGATCAACAGCTTGGACGCTACTGCCGAGTTTACGGCAGAACCTTCGAGAAATCTTTTAGTCATGGCACAACAATCACAACGCCGGGTTGAGCATGAGTTAAAAATCCCACTTCGTGACGCCCAAAGTACTTTGACTAACGTAGAAACTGCTAACAACATCACATCCTTTACTATCTCCAACTTTGCCAAGTATATAAAATACAAGTTTAAAATTGAGAGCGTCAATACATTTTTCATTGTGTGTGTATTTGTATCAGGGAGCTGGATAAAATATCGCTTCCAAGGGATATGAGTGACATAAATAAATCCGTAAGAACTTCTGACCAAGCGTTGAGCAAGGCTGAGGCAGTAGAGGATCAAGTCCACTCAATAGTTGATGCCCTACCCGAGCATACCGATAACATGAAGAGGTTGAGAGTTACGGTTAGCGAACTCAATTCAGGAACAGGAATTTCCAAATCACAGAGTGAGTAAATTATTATAGTTCAATTTATTTCATAATACGCCAAATAATTATTACGCTATTTTTTTTGCTGCCAGTAAACGAGGCTAAGGAATCCATCCCACTTTCCAACTCCATCACGGGAAACCTCGAGTCCTTGCAGCCAGGTTTTGATGAAAAGAAAATTGATGTTGGTGCCAAAATCTCGGATTTAAAAGCTCAGATTGCTGCCGCAAGGGAACAAGCGAATCGTGTCGGTGTTGGAATGAATATTCAAGATTCTTCCAGCCTTCTTCTTGCCAATCCTCAATCCCTCGAATCCCAACAGGCCCAGACAAAAGTTTCATTCTATTTCAAGACTCAGGATGACGGGCTCATTTTTTATCTTGGAAATGAACCTGGTAAAAAGGAGGAGGATTTCATGTCTGTCGAGGTTGATCGAGGATATCCCGTCTTGGCGTTGGACTTAGGCTCCGGACCTCAAAGAATCATGAATGATAAATATGTCGCTGATAATCAATGGTACAAAGCTACGGTGGATCGATCAGGAAAAACCGTGCGGTTCACTATTGCTCAAGAAGATTCTAGTGGGAGGATGGAAGAAACAGTTAAAGAAGATTATCTTCAAGGATCCAAATCTTTGTTTAATGTGGATCGTAATTCCTCTAAGCTTTACGTTGGTGGACTGCCTCCAGGTGTGGTGAGGAGTCCTGTACGCTACTCAACTTATCGTGGGGCTGTCGAGGATTTGATGATTGGAGATGAGAAAGTTGGACTCTGGAATTTTAAGTATGCCCAAAGTTCATTCTATATTTTTATGGCGGAATCTATTGAATATTTATGATGGATGATTCATTCATTCAACTTTTACAAATAGCACTTTTATAAAATTTCAAATAGGGATGCTCAAAATGTTGCTCCTGCCCAAGAAAGGGATCGTTTTATAGATCTAAGAACCGAAACTGGGCTTCGATTTCAAGGGAATGGATATGCAATCCTGGATAGGAAGCAATTTCCATTGAGGGAGAGATCTGCTCTAACATTCCGATTCAAAACAAGGTCCAAAAATGGATTGATTTTCTTAGTTGGAAAAGGACGGAAGTACATGGCCGTGTTTATGGCGAATGGAAATGTCGTATTCCAATATGATTTGGGCGGTGGTGTGGCCACAACACGAACTCGGGAGAGCTATAATGATGGCCAGTGGCATACCGTGGAAGCTGTAAGACATCGACAACAGAGTCAACTTACTGTGGACAGAGAACGAATGGGTGCAACAAGTCCAGGAGATGAAGTCTACCTTCGTGTCGGAGACTATATGTACTGGGGTGGCTACCCGGGTGAGCATGGTTATCCTGGGGTAAGTAACCGAGCCTTCGAAGGATGTATTGAGCAGGTGGCCATTGATCAAGCACCCGTGGATTTGACGCAAGCAGTAGAGTCGCGGTATACTGTAGTTGGTTGTCCATCTTCCCAATTTGCGCCCACTGTTGCAACGTTCTTTGGGCAAGGATATGTTCAAGTCTCTTCGGCAGACTCTCCCGTATCTGGTAAGCATTAAAATACTGATTATAACAACAATATTTTTTGTACATTAATGAATAACCTTAATCATTTTATTCCACTTCTTCAGGCCCAGTTGTGGTGAGCAAGGATGATACGTTTGAAGTAAACTTTCGTCTCCGATCCAACGACACTAACGGACTCGTATTTTACGGAACTGATGCTGATCAATCCAACTATCTCTCTGTGTCTATGAGCGACGGGTCACTGGTTGTAAAGACCGATCCGGGTGGTGCAGAAATTACAACGGATGCCTTGAACGATGGACAATGGCATGTTGTAACCGTGACTAGAGACAATGGCAAGCTTGTCGTAAATGTGGATGACGATCATGAATATGTGTAAGTTAAACTTT
>JAAXNX010000542.1:0-27342 GCA_036491905.1 Folsomia manolachei | reverse complement strand
CCAACTAGAATTATAAATCCGGCACGACTAGAAAAAAAATGTGCTGCCATTACTCCCCAACTTTGAGAATGAGGTTGGGCTTTGGCGTCTAAAAAGGGCAAAGTTCATCATTTCATGGGCCGGTTACAAGTAGTAATTATAAATGTTGGTTTTCCTAATATTATTTACAAGACCTGTCAACACTTTACATTTTTTTCAATAACCACTCAGCACGGCTAACTGAGAAACTATTTATTAAATTAAATGCGATTACTCCATGTGCAAAGTTTCACTTGATGCAGCAAGAAGTGGCTTGACTTGACTTATAATTATTTGCTTGAACTTTTGAAATACAAGCATCACACCAAGGAAGAGAGGTTATCCTACTAGTTACGTAGTATTGTTGTGGGTTCATTATCATTTTTGTTACCTTCATGCAATGTAATGAAGCTCTCCAGGGACTTGCATGCCCGAGTGTAGCGAATGACTTGGAATTCCACACAGTACCTGGAGTTAACAAGATGATTTGGGATTTTAAACAAAGAGAAATGAGGCAGAGTAGTAAAGTAAGAAAGTTGTAATGTACTTGGTCAGACTAAATACAAGGAGATGCTTCAAGAAAGCAAAGTAACTGTCAAACTGCTTGCTCATGCTGAGGGGAAATGAGAAAATTATCCCTTCCTCGGCCCAAGTCTCAAGTTTCTAAACATTCAACTAGATGATTTTCAAGATTCTCATGGTACATAAGAGTTGGTTTGGGTTAGGGTAGATCGAGTCAAGGATGCATCTAAGAAACTTGAGACTCTCGAATCTTGCTCGGAATATCAGGTAATTTGTATGGAGTTCTCAATGAAACCTGGCTGGTTTAATTACAAAGTTATTGAGAAGGAAACTCAATCTTTCTGAAGTGTTATACTTGTAATTGTTATACTTGTAAAGAGCTAACAGTAAGGCGTATCATATTGCATTAGATATTTGTAACAGGATACATTTTTCAGGAAAGAATGCAGGGGTCAGGTCAATAATTATACAGAGTGTTAAGAGAATGAGGAGAATAGAGATGTATTTGTTCATTGAATATTTAGAGTAACTTACGGGAATGCCTTTTCTTTCTCTGGATCTCTTGGGTATCGTGATCGAAGGTTTTTAGTGATGTCCATACTTGCATTCATTTTCCTTTTGCTGCTAAATTCAATCGGCAACAAAACTGCGGTATCTATTGAAGAAAATGTCCTACTTTTAATATACTCTTGTAAATGAATCACTGATCAAATTAGATTTATTCAGTTCACCTTCCAAAGTGATTTTGTTCTTATGATGACGACATTTTGTGCCACGACAGCCTCGTTTCTGAACCAGAGATGGACACGCCTTGCCACCGTTTCGAGCATCTCGGAGAACAAGTCTTGTCCGTGTCATGGTTCCTTGGCCACACTCTTGGTCGCAGGTGGACCAAGACCCCCATCCAGACACTACACAATCTTGCACTAAAGTGACAAATATAACAAGTAAAACAAAGGAAAGGTCACGTTTTTGCATAGAACTGATAACAATGACAAAACTAGAAAGCATAGTTTAAGAGTCTTAAGTCCACTTTTTATGGGCATTTTGAGAAATCTCAATTTTAGGTAAATTAAGGAATGGTTTAAGGTTTAGAGATTTAATGGTAAACTCAGGAATTGTTATGTTAATGAATGTCAAAAACTGTTAGCTAACCTCCACAAGAGTGTTGAAAGTCTTGACAGCAATCTTGTAGGAGAACACAGCCTTGGTCACAGTAGCATGGGATATCATGCAAATCCTCAATTATGCTGTTTGGAGGTGCCTTTTGGACTACGCAAGAACTTGATAAAACAAATAGATCCGGGATTAGTTACCCTGTTTAACTATTTGATTGATAAGTACTAAACTAATTTCTTGGCTTACCTATCCCTTCCTTTGCAGCACAATCCTGCAGCGAGACAACTGCCTGATGACATTTTTGGTATTTCATTGGGAAAATTGTCAAAGTCTACCTTTCCCTGAACTAATTTCGGGAATGTGGGCCACTGAATTAGAACCATTCCGGTGGTGACAACAAATAAAATTAGTCTGGACTTTTTCATGGTAAATGTTGAATTAGTGTGGAAGACAAAGAACTTGACTCAGATGCAGGTTGGAATGCAATAGAAGAAAAATGAAAATAATGAAACCTTCGCTTTCGAAACCACTGGCACTACTGACTCCAGGGCATGAGACTCTTCACAGTTTTTACTCTTTTAAAACAAGCAAGAAATCTCAGAAAAAAAATATAAGATCCAACCCTAGACACTCATACCTATGCAATTACAAGTAAGTGAAGTATGCGGGAACAAATTACAGAGAGAAACACTGAATGAACTTTCAAAAGGGTGCGGCATCAGTTAATGGGAACGTTTTGTCTGTAAGCATTATGCCCGTAATGGACCTATGGTTTGGATAAATTGCTTCGTACTTCAAATTTGAAGGGGGTTTGGTAATGGTTGAAACTTACTCTGGAGGTAAAGGAATTAAAGATTGGCATTAAAATGGAATTGGTACAAATACAGAGAACATCATTTGACATCCGAACCAAAGCGTCAAGACGCTGCAGCAGTTCCATTACATGTTTTCTAGAAAAGTTTATTTTAGCTTTTGTAGTGTTTCTTTGAAAAGGATCTGACTTATGTAAGTAGATATTTAAATGTCATATGAATATGAATATAAATAAGTTGTTCATAATAAAGAGCTTCAATAAAATACGTTTAATGACGAGAATTTATAGGTGCATAAAAAGCCACCCATTTGCCAATCTACAATTATTCCTAGGCGTAAATATAATTTCGATTGTTTCCTTACTTTCATTTTCATTTTGCGTACAAAATACTAGGTATTATACTAAATTAACAAGATGGAGACCATTTTGGACTGTATACATTAAAGAGGTAGTGCAAAGGTATTCGAAGCAACGCTTCAAATGCTTAACAGGTAAATTTACACCTAACGACTACACACTACATTACATCGAGGGATGAGATACCCTCGATACCTAATTCAGACTCATAATACGGTGGCGGTGAGAAGAAATAATAATAATATTAATAAATAACTTTAAATTATGATGATATCCTACCAGGCATTTTTACTTTAATTATCGCATTTTCCAGGATCTCCCTTCCTTTGACCATTTCACGATTGATAAGTGGCGTCCCGGTAGGATCTGCGTGTTGCAGACGAATGTGAAATTTTGTGTCGACATAGCGTCGGAAAGATTTGTTACACGTGGGGCAGATGTAGGTATGAACGTGTTCTCCCAAATGTTCAGTGACCAATTTCTGACGATCTTCAGCTTGAAAATCACAACTAGGACATTGGTATCCCATTTTGGGGGGTTCGACAGCTTCTTCGTCGATAGGAACTCGAATTCGTTGATTGATAACGTGGCGATTGTATTTGACGTTAGATCGACGGCTTATGATCCCATGATCAGCAAGCATATGGTTTACACCTTCTGCACGTGTATCAAATTCGAAAGCACAAATTGGATCATCGCAAGCATAATGAACTGTGTCTTCCACTAATTTTCCATAAAACAGTTGCGGATTCGACTCCATCTTGTCTCTCAAGTCGGCTGTGAGATAAGAAGCTTGCCGCACGTTCGAGTGAGCATAAGAGATGTGTTCTAAAATGTGATCCACGGAGCAACACTCATGGAAGCATTCTCCACATTCATATACCATAAATCCCACTCTAAGCTTTCTCTTCATTCGAAACGCGTTGCCTGGATGTTCCAATTCATGGTGGTCGTGGATAAAATCCAGACAGGAAGTAGTGAAGTCGCAAAAAGTGCAGGTCAGTTGAATACAGGGATGAAGCTGGTTATTTTCATTGAACGCTTTGTACTCGTAGTAATTACATCTTTCCTCTGGGCGAAGGGAATGTACCTTCTCCCAATGACTCCTTGCACCTGAAAAGTAATGAAGTAGAATTATTAGATGCAAATTTTAAAAATGAGTTAAATGCGGCAAGCGTAGAATTAATGGACAAAAATATGAAGTTTTGTTATACTTACCACGAACGCTCAAAGAGTTTTCCCCACAATGAAAACACCTAACACACAAAGACATTTTTATAGTTAAAATAAACACTATGGGCGAGGTCAATAACGACTTACTTGTAAGCAAAGGCATTAGAATTTTGAGTTCGACTGGCAACAGCAACTGTACTAGTACTGGCATCGTCAAACAATTCCTGCAAAAGTACATCATCTGTAGTTCCGTTGGAAGATAACGCAAGTCTAACATCATCAATCAATGCTGGATCAGTATCACAATTCGCAAAATCAAACAACAGTCTATCGTCCTCGGTCATTTGTAAATCTGGCATTCTGGACGAAATATCATCAGAAGTTGAGGGGAGTGGCTCAGAAAAGGTGTCGCCGTCCTAAGAAAATTATGTAAACACCAGTTAGTGTAACTTATTCTATGATGATAAACCGAGAAATGTTCTAAAACTTACCGAATTCCTTTTTAATGTCTTTTTCTCAGTAACAACGGGAGGGAGAGGAAGACCATACTCTCTAAGCCAGAATTCCGGTTTTAGATCCAATGAGAAATTTTCTACTAAGCAATAGCTCGTGTCTCTGTGGCTTCTGGTGTGATGATTTCGCACCAATGCCTGGTTCCAAAACGTTGTTTTGCAAATTCCACATGAATACCTGATTTGAAAATCAGGCCTTGGTTTTATTGTGGTCAACAATTTCATTTTGATCGTTTTTTTTAAAAAAAAAGATTAAAATAACTAACCTTTCGCTTGCAATGTGTTTGGCAAGAACGTGTGTTTTTAAGTTATGCGCACTCTGACACTCTTGGCTACAATGCTTGCAATTAAATACGGGTTGTTTTGAAGTATCTGCATCGTCCGTGGCAGATTTTATTTCCAAAGACGACTTTTCAAGTGAAGCACTTTTTCGTTCTTCCAATGAAAAAAATTCATTTACCTAAAATGAAAGGAAATAAAAAACTTAGTGCCATATTTAAATTGCAAACATTTTTTAAACAACACGTACGTAATTTTCGATTTTCATGTCGACTGGTAGTAATTCAAAACAGGTCTCGTCCAAGGATGTACCGTGGTCACCAACCATGTGACCCTTGAGCGAACTTTCCGTCACGAACTTGACGTTGCATTTTGTACAACGATACCTGAAAAATTAAAGGAATCAGTTTTACAAATGATCAACATGCAAGCAACAATTCAACTGTTATATAGATCACACTCTACCTTTGATATCCCATTTCATTATACAGATGAACTCGCATATTAGCAGCACTTTTTGTTTTGAATAGATTGCACTTAGGACAAGTGAATGATTTTTCTGGAGGTGGTAGCTTGACCCCACCGGGAGGATTGAGAGGTGGTTTGTATGGGCGTCGATTTGTTTTTCCTATAATGGCTGGCGTGGCAATTTTTTCGGAAGAAAGTAAAGATTGTCTAGAAATATTTTCTTGTTTTTCTGGCCTGGGAGCTTTTTCTTTTACATCTTCTAAGAATATCCCTCGAATGTGTTTAACACTACTTGTCGAGCGCTTCCACAATGGGCCATGAACAACAGCTTCCGGTTTCGAGTTAAATTCGCTCCTAAAGTAAACATGGTTTATAGAATCAGAAAATGGAAAGCTAATATAATACAATATTTCAAATTGAAGAAAATGCAATAAGCCTACTCACCTGTACCACATTATAAGAATCTTCCCACGAGGGTCATTTGCCTTTGACTTTTTAGTAGGAGCACATTCCAAAACATGCTGACTAATCACGGTGTCATCATCCGTATTATACTTACACTCGGAGCACAGGAATTGAGAACCAACTTTGTGAGTAATAGAGCAGTGATTTTTGACATCCCGGTAAGTGGGAAACAATTGCTTTGATGCACAGAGTGTGCAACGCCATGTATCAGTCGGGGTGGTATCGTCGTTGGAATTTCGCCTAACAAAGATACAATTAAAAAGTACAAAAAATATTCAAACACCAACGACCCGTATCAAATAATGATTGAGCTACCTGTTAGCAGCATTTCCTTCACTGTCCAAATTCCTGATCAAGTAATGAATCGGTTTCCTTTCTGGATGCTTTTCAGGAAGATGTTTTTCCATAAGGACAACCTGGGTGTGAATTACATCACAATATGCGCAACGGTACAGCTTGCGCCCATGAAATTTCAAATGGCTTCCGAGTCTGTCGATAGGAACGACGTGTCGCTTGTCACTCCCTGTAATATTTAATTTTTTTTTAAATTCAATGATCATAAGAATTTTGTATTTGAAATTAAAACTCACTCGACACTGCATTTTTATCACAGTGAGGGCAGTTGTAGTGCTCAACTTCAGAATGCAATGTTTTGATATGAGTTCTTAGCATGTATTCGTCCACAGTTATTTGTTCACAACCCTTCACACTACACACATATCTAAACTGTTCGGAGACAAACTCAGGTAATCCAGAACTGTCACTGTTTGCGTTGCCCCTGTTGAAATTTTAGATAAATTTTAGTAATCGAAGGAATACAATTCTCGCATTAACTTGATAAAAATAAATGTTATGGCGTACTGTTTGTTTTCGTGAGAACTTCCAGCCCAATTGGTCATTTTATCAAAAAACAATTCTTTCCTTTCAAGACACGGAACTGGATTAACTGGATCGGAACTTGGAACCAATAATTCTGGCTTATCGGTTGCTTCTTTATGCCACTGGAGATGGCGAATAAAGTTTATCCGAACTTTGGAAGTGTAGGGACATTTTGAACAGTGTGCAAGCGTTCTGAAAAATGTAAGTAATAAATAAATGCACTCAAGCACCAGAAAATAAAGCGACCCATTAAATTGTTGTTTTGCCCTACTGAAATATTTGGCGATTAGGAACTTTATCGGCGTCATCAGGGCTGAACACTAATCGGTCAGCATAACAAGCGTACGAGTCCTTCAAATCTTGACACGTAGAGATTCTTGATGCAACATCTTTAGGGTAAATCACCAACGCCGGATCTTCATCGGGGTCGGTATTCTCAATTTTTTCCGCCTTATGGTTGTAGACTTTGTGGAAGGACTGGAACAAAAAGAAGGATGATATGTATGAAATGAGAATCTTCCATGAATAATTTTATGGGATGATAAGTCTTGTAGTGAAGACCTTAATACCTTCATATGACGAGTGAGTTCAGAAGTGGCCCATGTCTTGTACGTGCAAAGAGAGCATATCTGTTTTTGCTGCCCATGAGTTTTCAAATGTTCCATTAAATTAACCACTGCCTTAACTCGCTTATCACAGTGAGGACATCCAAAAGATTTACTATCAGTAGTAAATTGGCAACTTGGTAAATGATCCTTAAGCAGGGAAGCATTGGGAGCTTGAAAACCACATTGTGCGTTTGGACATTTGTAGAGAAGACGCCCTGCAAACCAGCCGGTCATTAATAAATTAGTTGGCAAATGAAATCAAATTAAGGCGACAAAAAATGAAGCCAAGAAAAAGTCGTGAGTTGCGATATGGTGCTCATTCCCATTATCTGAACGGGTGCTGAGGTTGAAAATGAAATAAAAGCAAAAATAGAAACAACTGTTGTAAAAATACAGTTTACTGAAAAGAAAATAATGAAAATAAGTACATTTTGGTCACCGCCACACAAATAAATGAGTAATTAAATTATTTAGGGTAAATTAGTACGGTAGGCTAGGATGTTTTCAACTGAAAAGTCAATTAAATAGCAAACCAAAAGGAATTTTATAAGTATCAAAACAAAATAAACACGCTAATATATTTAATGGACTATAGCATATCCAAACTCCGAAACTGGCGATATAGGAAAATTAATTACAGAGCTTGTAACGAAAGTACTCAATTAAAGTACTCAATCTTTTATGGGAAAACCAGCACCACCGAATTAAACCATTCATTCTTTTAAAACAAATCGACTAGAATTGATTAATTTGTCTGGTTGTATTTTTTGTAGTGAAATCAGTGAAGCGATTGGTTCAAAAGAAATTGAAAAGTAAAGAGAAGTAGAAACTACGGTCAAGTAATTAATTGTTATATTATAGATATCTTAATAATTATTATTTTTTAAAGCTGTGAGTTCTAAATTCGTTTACTTCGTACCTCTCAAATTCGTTAGTCGCCCAGATTCCGCTTCGGGATCAGAAATTGATGGATCGCAATTAGGGAGAAAAATGGCCTGCTGCGATTCTGATTCAAAGATTTCCCCGACTTCCTCGACATCCGTTTGACTCATTCTCCGTTTAATTACCATTTCGGGGATACTGTCCAAAGAAGGTCTTCGTTCTTCGTCTCCCAATTTTTCTTCTTCACGACTACATGGAAACCCGGAAAGTTTATCCCTCTCGTCGATTCCAAACCCTTCTTCACTGGCATTCAATTCATATTTGATGACGGGAGGCTCTTCATCAAATACCTCGGTTTTCACCATATTTAGTTCAAAGTTGATATCATCCATTTTCTCGGGTTCTTGAGACTCTGTAGAAATAGAAGCTTCTTGAGTTGACATGGCTGGTGTCCACGACATTTCATCTTGCTTGCTGGTATCGAACTGGGAATAATTTTCGTCATCTGACTGTGACTGGAAGAAGTCGTTTGGTTCTTCTGATTCATCGTCGGCGGACTCTTCAGCAGAATCAGACACCACCACTGTGTTGTTAGTACTATCAAGAATAGAAATAGCATCTCCTGTAATAGCTGTTATAACAAGTTCAGCTGTAGTTTCATCTTGCAGATAGTCAATTTCATCCAACATAGAATCAATAACATCAAAGCAGTCTTGAGGAACAGCATATGGTCTTGATTCGGGAGCTTCTCGACCACTTTGTGCTGAAATTTGATCTAAAATGACGTCCAAGGTACTGGTTTCAGGTTCTAAGCTTTTGGCAGTGTACACATTATTTTCATTAGAGTCTTCATCATTTTCCATAGTCGGGATATCAGGTAAAAAGTCTGACAAATCAGCATTATAATCTGTATCGACTTCAACTTTAACAGACTCCATGTCAGGTTCATCTATATCAATCTGCATTTCCTCTGGCTCATGTTTTATGTCGATAGACATTTCGTCGTCTATGAAGCTGTCCTGGTTGAAAGTAGGCATTAACATGTTAAGGTCAGCAGGGACACTATTTCCCTCGTCCTCTGTGGCTTTAGAAATATTTGTATCTAGTTGTTCCTCGGTTTCCGGCTGGGTGTTATTTTCAACCAAATATTCCATTCCTTCAAAGTCGGCGGCTTGACCTATTTCTTCATAACTAGGGTCATGAGGTTCTTCCTTGACTTCAACAGGTTCCAATTTTATTTTTATTGCCCCTCCGTTAATCATACTTCTCGTGACTCTGGTTTCATCGGGTGAAGACAGATTTTTTCGTTTTTTCTTGCCAGGTTTGTCTTTATGTTGAATTTTTATAGCGGTTTTAACAGCAGCTTGAGCTCTTGTTACCGGACCTTTCTTCTTTTTGTTTGGTTTCACTTTGGACGCCTTCCTTTTTCGTTTCGTTCCTTTTTTACCAACTGAACTTAATGCAGTATCGCCTGTGGCATTCGTATCATCTGTAGCACTAGAACTTGGATTAACGTTAGCAGACTTTGAAACATCAGTCGTTTTAGGGCTGCCCTTCTTTGAGAGGGGAGAGGAGGTTGCGGCGTCCTTACTTTCCGTAGTGGAACTAGAACCAGATTGTTGATTCTCTTCACCCTGGCCCAACTACAAAAGAAAAAATATATATTCAATCCAGCTGTATAATTGAATGATTGAAGTTGTTTGACTAAAAAGTGTATTTGTTCCTTATTTTGTAACAATTAATATTCAACGCTTACCGTGCAACGCCGTGGACCTAGTGGCAACATGGCGTCAAACCGCATTTCCTTCAATGCGTCGTGAAGCTTTTCTAATGAAGACCGACGTTTAGTATTGCGTTTTTTCGTTACGCTGCGAGATCGATGACCACCAGGCTCAATATCGGTTTCTGGCTCTGCTTCACGAAGCGTTTCGGGCTCTTGTTGTTCAGTGGAAGTTTGCTGTGGCGTTGAAGACTCGTCTTTACTGAGAAGTTCTATAATTTGACCTTGGAGACGTTCTTTAATAATCGATATTGCTTCTGGGTTGTTCATTATGGAATTGGCCATGGATGTGTCCATATCCGCCAAAACAAACCTTCTAAAAATATCATTTGTAATTAATCTCCACTTCTCGTCTTCAGGGTTTTCGTGAGTCGATGGAATATTAGCGTCAGTCTGTTTGTTGGAGCTCACTGATGTGTCTACCTCTTCTTGATTATTCAGATCGGGAGTTTCAGCTTCAACAGGCTCAGGAGAAGGGCTTTTGGGAGGAGGTGGTGGAGGGTCGGGCTTTTTAATTTTTGGAATACGGAAACTGGTGCTCTTTTTGATAGGCTCAGAGTCTGAACGAGAATGGGATTGTGCCTTTTTCTGACCTGATTTTGAATTTAATTTAGATTTTTCTTTCTTCCTGTTTCGTATTTTGTGACCGGCATCTGATTCCTCATTACCAGATGAAATATTTCGTTGCCTTCCCTTTTGTCGAAGGGACTTGCTCGGTGATTTTTCTTTTTGAGACTCCTTCTCTTTGTCTTTCAACATTTCCTTCTGAGATCCGGAATTGTCAGTCTCTTTTGAAATCTCCTTGCTCTTCTGATTGACTTTAGATGACGAGGTTTCTTTAGGATGGGGTCTAGTAGGAGTTTCCAATGGAACAACTATTGCTTCATCAAAACTGGATGGCTTTTTCGAACTTGGTCTGCCTAAGGCATGAAATCTTTCATTTTCAACTTGCTTTCGGATTTCTTGTAATTTAGATCCAGATTTATTTTGTTCCGTTTGTGTAGGCAGGCGTCCCTTAACACGATTTCTAGTGTCATCCAAACGTCTCGAACTTGAATATGTGTCCGGTTCGTCAAGATTAACTCGAGCCACGCGGTCCCGATTTTCTCCACTGGATGAGTTATTCGCTGCCGTTGCTCCTGTTTTTTCTCTGCTGTCCCTATCATCCCTGTGTCTATCTGGTCGACGAGGGTCTGAATGTCGATGTTTATTGTCGTAACCATGCCTGTCCCCACCATGGTCATGGTCAGCTCGTTCTCGTTCCCTTCGAGCCAGACGTGGGTCTAACTCAACTCGCCGTTCAGTATCTTTTGTTCTGGGTTGCGAATCATTCTGACTAGTTGAGAATCCAGGTCTCTTATTTTGCGGGCGATTTAGACGAGGATCTCTGTCGGATAGCATTTGATTGCTCGCTAACAAACCTTGAGGAGATTTCTGAGGCGCAGAAACTGTTTGTGGAGTAGGAGGAACAATATTATTGATTGAATTATGAACGTTTTCTTTTCTTGGAGGCTTATTTCGGCCAAACGCCTGTTGAGCTTTTTCCTTAAACAATTGTTTCAACCTTTCCTCGTTCTCTGGATCAGTTTGGTAAGATTCCGCAACGGGTTTAGGTGTCTGAGGGATCCTATCATGATAGCTGGTGTATGGCACTGAGGTTGAAACTACCGCTGCAATGGGTGGTTGAACAAAACCTGATGTAACACGTAGGGGTGGAGCATTGGGTGGATGTGAAAACCCAGTCAGAGGTCCAGGCGCAAGCCCGGAACCAATTGAAGAATTAATGTTGAGAGTTGCCAGTCCCGCCATCATTGGATTTACAATGGGAGGAGGCATCCCCAATAGCGATTGATTTTGCATGAAATTGTTAACCCCAAAATTCCTATTTTGTTGCTGGTTACTGAGATACATTTGTTGTTGGTTTGGATCAAAGGCATTTTGAGAGTACACTATTCCTGGATTGGTGGTGGACGTTGGTGGAGGATATCGCATATCTCGATCAATGCTTGATGTGGATGCAGACGGCACCTTGTTGTCAATATTCCAACTTTGATCTTCTTCTCCATGATGATAATCAATGTGAATTGAACCATCTTTTTCATAGGAAGTATTTGATGGCCGTCTTCGTCTTTCAAACTGCTGTGATTGGGAGCGCCTATCAAACATTGAGTCCTCCTGTCGACTCCGCTGGTGCTTTTCTCTTTCCCCACCCCCATGGCTGGAATCCTTAGAATAAGAACTTCCTCTCTCATACTGATAATCGTGATCACGGTCACGCCGACGAGAATAGTCTTGTCTATCACGGTCACGAGAAGAATATTCCGGTTCTCTCGCAGGAGCTCGATTGTAATCATTACTAGAAACTGTATGACCGCGTCCAAAACTAGCAAACCCATCACTCCGCCACGGATTCTCTTTACTATCAATAAAGCTACCTTCTCTCGGAAATCCTTGATTTGACGAGTTTGAAGGAGCATCATGTCGTTTGTTCCATTCATACAAATTCTCATCACGCGTTACTCCACGTCCAAAGCTTGTACTTCGATAGTTGCTGTTATTATTTTCTTGATACTGACTTGAACGTGGTGCTCCTTGTCCCATGGGGGTAGTGTTCAACATTGGTTTGAAAAGCCCACTACGCATATCGATATCTTGACTAGGACCAAGTGTATTGAAAGGATCATTCTCCAGATCCCAAGGATTCCTGGAAGTGGGTGCTGGTTTTCTTCGATCATGAATACCTCGCTCAATAGACTCTGTAATCATGAATTATAAAATTACAGATCCAGTACAAATCAACAGCAGCACAACTACAAACTCTACCTTCAATACTGTCAAAATAGTTAAAATCTGGATCGTCCCTTTCAAGTGGAATCGTTCGGGCGGTGGTGGCAGGCCCAGAAAATGTGTTGGATGTTGGTTCTGTAGGAGATGGACTTCGAGGCGCGGTGTCGCCTTCATCATTATCATCCTCGATATCACCTTCATTATGAGTGGAAAAGTTCTACACAAAACAAAACCACCCAAACTTAATTAAATTGTAAATTCCTAATAAGTTGATATAGTTTGCAACTTTTACTAACCTCAGACAAAGGGTTTTTCCTAACCATTTCATGAATTCTATCGATAAACCCTTGTAAAGCAGCAGCACCATGATTCCTGAACATCACAAACCATTTAAGCTGCGTTAATAATCAAATCAAACAAAAAATTAAGTTAAAACTCACTCATCTGCCAGCATATCGCTCATTACAGATAGAAAGTATCTGATATCATCGACTTCTTCCCGAAATTCCCGTTCGCGCTTGTCGCTGTGTATTTTCTTTAAACGGACCTGCAGGTAAGGTCGAAATTGACGAAACTTCATAAACAGATCCACCGTTCTGCTGTCTTCTCGAGAGTCTGCTAAATCACAACAAAATGAGTATGACCCTCGTATTTCAATGAAGAGTTAATTCCACTGCCCACCTGCACCGGAGTGTCGGTCTCTCCGAGTGTACGGAGAGTCAAATCTTGACCTCTCCATCCTGGTTGTTGTTGTGGTTCACCCAAGTGGATGGTAACCAACTATTTACAAATCTTCTATACGAGTTCAGTGAACATATCTGCAAAATTCAAGGCACATCGTCAAAATCCGCTGTATAAAAGAAGGAAAAAATAAGTGAACAATCCGGGATGAGAGCAAAAATTAAGCCTGCAATAACTTTAACGTGACGCTCACGGTCTACAGCCAACAAATTTACTAGTTTATGCTAAAATCTAGGTCCTAGAAGGGTTAGTAATTATATTTGACTCGTCTTGACCTTGTATTGTATGGGTGAGACTTTGCTCTCCTCATGAGCAAAGACTCAAAATAGTGGAGATGCCTTGGTATGGAGAAAGTCCAGTCTTTCCACGTCCATACCGATGTTGTCCATGAAATGAAGCTTAATTGTTAGCGTACTATTATTATAATTATTTTATAGCTACTTAACAACAATGGAGAAATGAATGCCTTTTTTGCTTTCCTACTTCTCTTGTTCTATATCCCCTTGTTATAAGAGCAGGCAGAGGCAGACAGACATAAAAAATACACCTAAACCGAAATACAGTCAGTTTGCATTGCAGAGGCGTAACCCCAACCAACAATTTCTCATCTTCTCTTCACGTATTCATACAAAACACCATTACTGGACTGACCTGCTGCTGGCACAACAGATAGGACTGCAAATATTTTCAGCAAAATTATATATTTTAAATTCTCTACAAGAAAACTCATTCTCGTGCAATATAAATTGAGAATTGTTATCAAAGGAAATTTAGACTTGAGCAAGTTTTAGTTTTGAAAAAATTTGCAGTCTCATGAAGAATATCAGAGCAAATTTGCCCTCTTACAGCTCCATTACGGAATCAAATTAAATGTGCAAATGTCAGCAAAAGGAAAATTTGGACGGCGTTTATAATACAAGTTGTAATTTACAACTAGAATTAATGATAGAAATAGCCTAATAACCATTGTTAGCTCATAAATAATAGAATGATAAAGCGAATAAAAGTTTCAAAAGAAATATAGCTCTGATGGCATCTTCTGTAATACCTCGTCCCTGTAATTATCGCCGTTATATTCTTAATTAATTACCGTGGATGACTACCGGAAAAGTCTGCCCTCTACTGAGAAATCTTGACTGGGCCATGCCTTAATTAATTCGTGTAACCATTATAAATTACTACTCCCTGGGCCAGGGACCCTGGCCTGCTTGGCGACAAGGTGCAAATGAAAATATGAAGGCGCAGGGATATATTAATAATATAGACGCCCTACGTCTGAAGGTGTTTTCGACAAAAGATGTGGCTAGACACTATTAAAACTCTAGGAAAACAACGCCCCGCGGTAGACAACAACCTTTGACCAACCTCTCACCTCTGGAATGACCTCATCACATCGTTTTTTTAGTTGGACCAATTTATATGATAAGTCTTGAGTTTATTTGACAAGAAGGGATCCGGTCGCAGTATCAAGAACCGAAACAAAACCCTTCAAGTTCCGCCCGTGTCGTAGACTCGCAACTGGCGACAGCTTTAAGGCAACACCAACGACTAACTGACGACGAAATAGTATGCCAAGAAAAGGGCAAAACGTTTGTTCTCATCAAATGCGACTTACCTCCAACAGCAAAGCAGGGGGCGCTGCTGTGTATGTTGAGCTCAGACCGTGGAAACTCAGTTCCTCTTTTTCCGTGGAGGAGGTCAAAGTTTACCCTAAACGGAGTTGAGTACGTGACCTGTGACCACTGGGGTCAGGGGGCAAAGGCAGAGAGAGAGGATAACTGACAAAAAAGTAGTCTCCAGTAAATTAATGTGAAAAAAACGATGTGATGTTTTTACGCTCTCAGACAGAGACAAGAGATAGAAGAAGATGAGGCTCGATCTTTTTTCCAATTGCGCTCTCAATTCAAATCAACCCATTTTGACAAAAATACTATTTTTATGTGCTACGTTAGTTCTGTAATCTGCAATAGAATTGGTAATGACCTCTGACCCAGTCATGCCAATTTGAAATTGGCAAATAATTGGGGGAGTGCAATTTGTGGCAGTTTTTCAAAAACTTTTCAGAGTAGTTTGGGATTTGCTAATTTATTTGAGCAAAATGGTTAAGTAAAAATTGTTGGCTTTGTGAATTTTAAAATGAGTTGGAATTGTGGTGGAGGTGGGATTGAAAATGAGTGAATTTAAAAAGTGCTTTTTAAATTAAAAGTACATTGGATAATCCAATTTGGATTGTATAACTAATTAACTATTTTGATGAAAAATATTGTAATATCCAATATTTACGTGAAATGAATGTGATGATGTACAATTTATTTTCAGCAGTCATATAATATCAACAACTTTAAATGTTCTTTAATTTAATTAAACTATTCCTTGCCCGTGGTGTTCAAATGGCGAAAAAAATAAGGGACACAGTAGTTGGTGTTGATCTGCTACAGCTACATATTTCTAATTTGAGTCAATTTGAGACTTATCAACGTTAAGACCAAGAAAAGTTTGAATCAAACTGCTCGACATCGACCCATCCATGAATGAATGCATATTGATCAAACAATCATAATTTAGTGTGTAAACCAAAAATAATGAAAATGTTTGCTTTCTCCTCATATCTGCACTTGTATCCTTAACCATTTCACAACTAAGTGGTGACTAGATAAGTGACTTATTCACTTATTGTAAGAAAGTTGTCGTAATATTGTCATGTTCAGCTCCAGTGGACTCCTCCCAACCGTGGTGGGGCTGGGGAGGACAGGTTTTAAAAAACTGCGTAAAGGAGTTATCCCTAGGAAAAAGGTTGGTTATAAAGAATTCACTGGATATAATCATTTGTGACCTTACTAACTCCAGAAAGGATCACATTTTGAACAAACCTTACATCAAATATATTATTCATTTAGAGTACGGCACAAAAATTAACAGAATGCATCGGACATGCAATGAGTCTGGGGATGAGACATTATCATGAGGCTGCACATCTCCCCAGTCCTTACGGATATGCATGCTCCTTACGTTGCAGGCATCCTATGCATTTGAAGGTACTCTTACTTGGGACTTATGATAAGTCACTTATCCACAGTCATAATGGAGTAGTGCATGACATCCAAAATTGCAGGATAGGAATTCAAGCAGCCGTGGAAAATCTGAGGATTTCATTCCAGAACATTTATACAGGAAATATACGGAGACGGATTCTCGTCCCTTGAGTCCAGAGTTGACCCGGAGGTCGGCCTCGGTCCCTCGGGTAGAAAGGTGTGCGAAGGCATTAATGCTTGTAATGATTCTGTAGTCTCAATTTCTAAGCTTATCTTATTTGCTTACCTACATATTCGTATAATTGTTATCTATCGTCACGCAGCGTGTCCAAGGATCGACGACGATGTGTGACTCCAGAACCGGAAACAAGACAATGTCAGTTTCACCATCGACGAGTTCTTGTCCTAGACTTGAGACGAGTTAAAAGTGTCGACGCCATTGGAAGACAGGGAAGTCGGACGCCAGGAACATCCATCGACTCCACGGGTGACGATGCGGATGCGGCTTCCAGCATGTTGTTTCAATTCTCACCCAGACATTCGGTCTCACGCTCAATTACTCCGAAAACCAAGCAACGTGGAAGAGGGGGCAAAAGGAAGAAGTTTAAGGAACGGTCCACATCCCCCATTGCGTATGAGAGGTCTTCAAGTCCCAAGATTTTGGAAGGGGTAAGCAAAATAATCTTGGTGAAGAACACGATTACATTCTGATGTGAATCAAGAGCAGCCCAAAGCATAGCCCGTTGCATGACATAAAGTTTTACATACTATTCAGACTCTCTATAAATGAATATATTATGCTTGGTATTTCTACGATAAAAATCCAATCTCGAGGTCACAAAGTACTTGACACGATTCAGACTGTCAAGCAAAGCAAAGTGCTTCCTTCCGCTTTCACTTAGGGAAAGAAAAGTATGTGCTTACTAAACTAAAGTGTTCTGCATGTAATGTTTGATCCTAAATGGTGTTGTCTGAATTCAATTCCTGTCCAAGTCACATTCACTTTCGACTCCACGGCAGTGTTCCAAGGTCTCGGACAGAAAATTGTCATTTTATACGAAAACATTACGATCAAGTCTCCATTTTTTAAGAAAAACTACGGCATTTTATTCCCATTCTATAATGAATCTTATTGAAATAGATAAAGATGTCGAGCTGCCACCAGATTTTATAAATTTTGTTCACCGTAATTACGAACGAATTGAAGAGATTGAAAGGAAAGTTGAAGAATTTAAAACTTCTTGGAAAAGTTCACCCAACTTTAAACATTTATTTAGTCTTCGCTACCAAAAAGTATTTGACTCTGTTGACTCCTGCTTTAGTGAGGGTGACATTAAAAAAGTAATTTCAGCAAGAATCAAGCCACGTCTAAGTCTATCTCAACTTGGAGATTCATCAGACTCTGACAATGGCCGGGTGGAGTTTGTTGAGCAGCTACAATTAGTATTGGGTGACCCGGATGTTGAGGATGAATATTATAACATCATTACAAAAAAGTATCCCTTAGTTCATCTCGACCGTTGTAGTAATTCCTCCCAGAAAGATGGGGATGATAAAAGTGTTTCTGCCCCCAGACGTGTTTCTGAAGCAGAAATGTGTTTTTATATCAAAGGCATGCATGTCTCTATGGCGGAAAGAAACCATTACGCCAGACATGATAACACGAATATTCCAGTGGGGATTGGAAACCAATTTCGTACGTCTACAACAGCCAAAATTTGCAATGCTTCCAAGAAACGGAGGCGTTTTGCTCGTGATGGGAAAATTGAGACAAGGAATCTAAATGTAGAAGTTAAAAGTTATGATCTTAATGTTCCTTTGAATCATTATTGGTTAATCTTATCCGCAGTTAACCCTTCCACCACTTCACTCATCCGTATTGACACTCCTGGGTGGGGGTGGTCAAAGGTCAACTGCCAGAGGAGGTGGTGCAGGTGGAGGAGGATTGCCTTATCATCATCAAGACAATTTTTCATCTGGACCACTCAAGCATAAGGTTAGTTAAATGTATAAAGTAACTAAATATGTCTGCGGCTACGCTTATAGAGCTAATTTGCAATTACTTAGAAACTCCGGCGACATGGAAGATCACGTAAAACTGAGAAACAGAATGGTGAAAATGAAAATCTTCGTCAATCTGAGAATCGAGCAGGATCAGAAGAAGTGAAAAAATTAGAGGATCCCAATGAAACACAAATTTCTGCCATACTAGGCAACGATGAGGATGATTTTGGACAAACTCAGGAACAAATGGAGGAATCTTTGGAGGATTTGAAGCAAAACATGACAGTTTTTAAGCAATCGCGACAAGCATTGTACAGTGTGTTGGATGATTATTTGGCTGGGAAGGTGTGGAGCCCTCAGGTTCTGTCTCATAAAGAAAGAAAACTATAATGTTTGGAAATACATAATAAATAATAATCTGGAACTTTCTTTTCTCAGCAATTAAGCACCCTCGACCAACAAATACAAGGGATAACACAAGAATTTCAGAAATTTGAAACAAAATTTCAAACGCAGAACATACAACTAAAGGAAAGTACTTGGTTGAGTTTTCCTCGGACATGGTCTCGAAATAGTGCCACATTTTCAGCGCCCAGTGATACCAAGAGTTTGAAAGGTAAATGCATCTGACAATTACATATATTAAGAATATGCTGAGCAGTTTTTTAACTGTTTTGTATATCAATTAACTAATTATGACTCGTTTAAATTTGCTGTAAAGAAATGAAGCCATTAGACTACTTGAAACATTTTGTGACTGTGAGTGGACCCCGAAAACATTTGTACAATTTGGTATTTCAAAGGTACCGAACTATGGAAAATCCTACCAAAGATTGGATATGGGTTAAGGTAAAAGAAATCTATGCTCAGAAAAGATTCTATTCAAAATTTCTACTATGTGCAAGAAAATCAGTAATTAATAATTTGTACTTGTCGCACTTAGACCTTGCAACCAGCCCTGTCAGAAATCTTGGGGAGACAATTTCGTGAGGATGAAATGGTAAAATTGTGTCACCACTATTTGGGAGAAGAAATTGAAAAATCGGAGCAGCAAATTTCCGAGTTGGGATTCAGTGGAATTTGTGCATTTTGTGAACGTATTTTTGCAGACTACTCCTTGGAGGATAATGACGAATGTCATAAATGTTCCAAAATTCCCAACAAACAAGACTGTCATAAAAATAAAAATAATCCACTTGAAAAGGCAGATTTAACCTATCTATTCTCAAAGTTGCGGGATGGACTAGTACAGAAACACTTAGGAAATTTGTTTTTAGCATTGTGCAATAAAGATTAGAAGTTAATTGTCAAAACAGAAATGGAAATAAATTTTCTTTATTTCATTTTCTCGGTGGAAGAAGACAACGCAGAATTATTACGGCATGCTACCCATTTCTTATCGTTAAGCATGCTTATACGTATTGAGAGTCGGGACTTGTTTAATTTCATAATTTCCAGTACTGTTACAATGGTTTATCTGATTGAACATAATAAGGGGGGAAGGTGCCATGGTGGAATGTTAAGCTATACACCTGTTGTATAAATGAGAATTTGTATGCTCGTAATAGTTTGAAGGCAATACTAGAATACTGCCAATTTATAACTTCTATAACTTAAAAAACGACTGATTTTAACATGACGACTTAGAATGAGCGGAGAGAGACTACTTAACTATGTGGCATATCGTGATGTTGTTGATTTGGAAGATTATTCATCACTGGTTGAGGTGGACCGGAATTTGGGAACGGATGCATCATCATTTGTGGTCTAGGCGGCGGCGGCATCATCATTTGACCCATGGTCATTGCTTGAAATTGGCCTGTGTAACAAAGAAGTAATAAAATTATTTTTGCATTATTAAAGAAAAACTATTATCTTCGCCCTAATTCATAAGTTATTGTTAATATTCCATAAGGGTTATCTATCAGATGTAGTCGTATACTAACCGGGATGAAGCGGCATCGGTGTTGCAATGACAGGACGAGGTCCATGATGATGCTGCTGCCCTCTGCCCAGTCAACTGCTGAACAAGCATGTTAAAATCTGCAGCACCCACAACTTCTACTCCTGGATGACCAACTGGAGTTGCTCGGCGATTTTGATTCGTTGGCTTTGGTGAATCTGCCGTCATTTTCCTCATCACTACTCGTTGGAGTAAAAGCCATATTATTACAAGGAACTGGAGTACCATTACCACGGCGAGACTGTTCACGTTCCATGTCGTAATCTGGTCTCCCTGTGAATAAAAGATGTAGTCCATATAAATATCGGTCGTTTACTGCACTTAACCAGCCAAATTTTAAATCTCTACAGTACTAATGATACGGAACATGAACTTAATTTACCATTACGATTGTTTTGAGGCTGATGCATGCGCTGCATCATCACAGGATGAGGTTGGGGTTGATGGGGGCGATGGCGTGGACCAGGCGGCCCCTTATTAAACATTATTGGGTGGCCGATCAATTGGTAGCTGGGAATACTCAGATATCCGCCTAAGATGAGTTGAAGTACTGCAGCATACATGGGTTTGCGTGTGCAAGTTGTAGATCCAAGATCCTGAACCATATTTCGAAATGGAAATTGTCCAGAGGTGAGAGCTATTCAAACCAAGGAACATCGGGTAAATTCAAACTTTTCAAATTTCCTTCGTGCATATATATGCTATCAGAATTATGATGTATTAACAAATTACCCGAGAGCAATATCCGATGATCAGGACGAGCCCAAAAGTCTTCATGCACATTCACGTTTTGAACCAAGTGTTGCATTTCAGGAGGAAGCATTCCCATCACTTGCTGTGGGGTCATCACTTCCCGAGGCAAAATNTAACAAATTACCCGAGAGCAATATCCGATGATCAGGACGAGCCCAAAAGTCTTCATGCACATTCACGTTTTGAACCAAGTGTTGCATTTCAGGAGGAAGCATTCCCATCACTTGCTGTGGGGTCATCACTTCCCGAGGCAAAATAGCTTGGTGAATAACATTTATATTGGGGCGGACGAGATTTTCCAAAACGTTAAACGGCACTGGCATCTGTGGTTGGTGATGTGGAGGAACCATTCCGTTAGGAACAGGGCGAAAACCACCGTTTCCCATGTGTCCCACGGGTATAGTACCAATAGGTGGAATTGTGTTTTGTTGCATTTGTTGGGCATGCTCAGGATTACTAAAGATTTGGAAAGCAGGTATGCTCGGCAAGTGCGACGGCTGATGAATTTCGAATTCTGGACCTGGATCTGGACAAAACACATTTCCAGATTCTGGTTCACGTTGACCAGAGGCAGATCCAGGTCGACCAGAGGCAGATCCAGGTCGACCAGTGTCAGGTCCAGAACGACCAGTGTCATGTCCAGAACGACCCGTGTCAGGTCCAGGACGACCAGTGGCGGATCCTGGTCTAGGAAATGTGACAGCTTCTTCAATGGGACCAGGAGTCGGACTGGCTGGCTTGTTGCTATATGGAACCAGAATTATTTTTTGCAGCTGTAAACATAAAAAAAAATTGTATATGATTTGGAGCGAGTTGTGTGGTTTTCAGAAATATTACCATTATAAGTATAAACTGAATTTACCAAAGATTGTAAGGAGTCGTAATTATTTTCTTGTCGGGGAGGATTGTGATGTTGATTCGGTGGGGATGACGTGCCAGCTGGGGTGGGTTGGACCTGCCGCATCGCCTGTCCTTCAGGAATAGATCTACCCGCCTTTTCAAGGGCAGCTTGCCGATTGCTTATCTGCAGCATTTCCCTCAAGGCATTCCCTAACTCTTGTACCATCCCCTTCTTGTGTTCCGCTGGATAATTGATCGCACATTTATAAACTTCAGTCATTTACGTTTAATGACTGGAATCTTAGTTAAAATTTAAAAAAAAGACATACCAGACTCTGGGGGTGGAATCAAGGACCTGAAGGGATGCATTACAGGATCCGTAGAGGGATGAATGGGTTCAGATACGGCCTGCTCAGGTAGTTCGTTCTGTTCAGTCGTTGGAACGCTGGTAGCATTCCGTTCGAAAAATTTACTGAATCTTGATGTTCCCACTGGCACAAATTCTTCCCTCTCAACTAAGCCATTCTATAAAGAATTCACCCATACAATTCAAAATGATACACATTTTAAACTGAAATAAGTTAATGTAAGCTTAGCAATTTTACATACAGGAAGACCAGGAATTGACTCCATTTTCAGTATCTTTTCCAAACTCAAATTTAAATCCGCAGCTGGTTCTTCGGGATTATTTGATGTTGTGGTTTTCGGTGGTTCTTCGACACTTCGACTAGGCGCAGTCTCTTTACGGTTTTTCTTGTCTTCGGCATCCTTCCTTTCGTCGTCCATGAATCCCCGTAACTCCATTGTTTCATGCCGAGAGGTGGGCCCACCTAATTAATAAAGTTGTCAAAGTTAATTCTGGAATAATTATTTAAGCACATCGAAATTAAGCACCTCGTGTAATAAAATACTTTACCAGAAAACCACTCGGGCTCTTCTGCGTCATCTCGATGATCTCTTCCACCCCTATAATTTCGATGACCACCATGTTCTTTCTTTTCATAGTGTGAAGTGCCAGGTGCATCTCCCCTTCCATTCTTTTGAGAATTGTAACCCCACTTTCCAGCAGGGTCGTGGGATGTATCATCCCAGATTCCGTCCGCATCCCATCGGTTATGAAATGGACGTGCCTCTCCTCGTGGATCTCGAGCTGGTCTCTCCCTGTCATTACGATCCCGATCTCTTTCACGATGATCTCGATCTCGATCCCTTTCACCACGATGATCTCGATCTCGGTCCCTTTCACCGCGATGATCTCGATCTCGATCCCTTTCACCCCTATCCCGGTCCCTTTCGCCACGATCTCTATCCCGATCCCCCCGTCGGTCACCCTCCCGATCGCGATCATCTCGAAAACTCCTATGGTCCCCACGAAAGCCAGTAGTAGGATCACGGTTATCACGACTGCCACGATCATAAAACTTTTGTGACTGTAACACAGGAGAGCAGCCGCCGGCAAAGCTACCACTATGAGGTCTCAGACTGATATTATCACCAACATCTCTTTTAGCTCCAATTTCCTCTTTCCTCCGAGGTCTGTACAAGACGTTAAAACATTTAAGATTCGTTACCCGGAAATATATATTCCATTATACTCACGCTACATACGCTGTTGGAGGCAGAGCAGGAATTGTGGGGGCCTTCGACATCTTCGAAGGCTTCATGGCTCCCAATGTACATCCCAAATCGGGCAATGGAAAATCCGTCGGTTTTCTTTTTGATACTGGGTAATTTGAACATTTGAGTAAAAAGTCCTACAAATCAAACAAGTTAGAAATAACCCAGAATTTCATTTCACTTTTGCCGTTACAATGTTTGTTACCTTATTGTAAATTATACGTGGCTTTTTAGGCCCTCGATTCCTACTGCTACCATTCCGTTCACTGGATTCGCTCTCCGAGCCTCCGTTCCCATTTGGTTCGAATTCTTTGGATCCTTCCAGTCCCCCGTTACATGATATCCCGTCATTCTGCTGGGATCCACAACTAATTTGCGTTTCCATGCTGGTGATCATTCACCTAGAAAAAAATAAAGTTGAAAATTACTTCAAACTCCAAATGGGATAAGTGTCCAAAGAATATTAACCTAACCTGAGTTTAACATATTCTAGTTATGTACACTGTAAATTTTACAGATTAGACTCTATTCTAATTTAGATATTAAGTATTCAAATTTAGCAACAGAGTCCTCAGCCTTCTCGTCTCGTCCTCTCTCAAAAACAAATGACAAGACCAACTCAGAAAAAAGAGTCCATGCTAAACAGTCCGAGTTCAGTGTTTGGGAATAAAATACGTTGTATTCTATTATTCTACTCTCTTCCCTGGGAGAGAGGAAGAAGTGAGAATACAAGATTTTTAGAATTTTTGGTTGGCCGCACGCAAGGTTAAGATTAGTTGACTTCTCTCCCGTCAGGGGGTCATGGTCGGGTTGACTAGTGGAGTACGATTTCTAATTCGGATTCATGCAAATTTCATGATGAAATTGTGAGGAATGTTGTGTGACTAACCACACCCACTGAGAAAAGGAATGTTGCTTACAGTTTGAAAAATGGAATGGTTTTGATTTTAAGAAACTTGGAAATGGCAAAAATGCTACGACATACTTCTGGAAGATCAAGGAAATTATATTCTGGTAGAATAAGAAGTCGCAAAGGATGGAAAAGATAATGGAAATTTTGACTTACCCCTTTTCCAGTGATGAGTTGCCTCCTTATCTGGAGTACTTTGGTTGCACACAGAGTTTGAAATAAGATTTCCATGGGTTGGGTAAGTTTCTTATCCAATTGCACCGGTGGACACCTGAGGTGGACTGATCAAACTTGAAAGAGGGAGGTGGAAGTTGAAGACTGGAAAAAGTCAGTTTAAAATAATGTGAACTAGATACGGTAGAAGCCACACTGGTTAAAGTTTTAACTACGCGTTGAATGCATTGTAGTAGTAGGAGAGTTTTCCTGGAAAGCAATGTAATAAAGTGTAGTAAGACATTTGTTATAGTTTCTTATCGACTTTCTAATTTGAATGAAGATATCGATATCCAAATAGGTTTCAAGTATGGCTATTGTGAGGCAGTGCAGTCGTAGTGCAACAAGCCACCAATGCAATAAATGCTGATGTCATAAACTATGAAATATGACATTTCATTGTGCGAATTCCGGGCAGAAATCTGTTTGCATGCAAATGTAAATCACTTCAATACCGGAGTCATGAACTAAGATAATAATGAAGTTTGTGAGAAATGTCCATGGGAAATTAAAATGCGTCATAATTCCATTTGAATGTAGGAATTGACATTTCTCGTCTTGAATATTTTTATGTTGTCAAATTTTGCATAGTTCGCGTAAACCGGGTACTGGTGGATCTGCCTTGTTGTATGACATTGCCTTTAGTGGATAATCCACTGAAAAAACAAATACAAAATAGAAATAGCTACAATACAATAATTTATCTTTCTCATGCTTTACTCGGGACACAAATTAAGTTTCTGGTTGTGAACACAGCCTAATCAACCATAAAGTTGCAGATGCATTCAAGAGCGGGGATACTTATCCCGGATAACCGTTGAGGACATGCTTTTCTTTTCATTAGAAAATTTGTTAGTAAACTTCGATTTAGTATGATATCACATTTAAAAAAAGTTGAACAAAGCAAGAAACCATTTACACTGCAAATTTTGCACTCGTCTCAAGTACCAGAAGTTGATGAGCAGAATGGGAAAGCTGCAACAGCTGAAATGTCCCAGTTGCCAACTAGTCTCATAAAGACAAGACAACGTGTCTTTTTTCAGAGAAGAACCCTTTTTCAACCATGGACAACTTCTAGTCAACCTGAGTCCAAGGGACTTGCAAAAATTTGGCTGCGAAATTATATGAATATTAAAAAGTAGAGCCTGCATATTCCAGAGTTTCCAAAATGACACATCGAAGACCCCGCAGAAGAGACGAGGAACCTCGTCAAGACACTGAGGATAACTTGCAAATTAAGCAAATACCAAATAATAAAAGTATTAATTATTAACAAGGAAAACTAAGTTTGAAGCTCAATGTTAACAGAATTCCGTAATATTTTCAGGGTCACAATCCCGAAGAGCTCAAGTCACAAAAAAGGTTCGGAAGGATACGTTTTTAATCAAGGTTGCAATAATTTGTGTCCTCTTCTTCCTGGTCATAATTACCATCGCCATATATCAAACATTCTTCCATACCACTGCCTTCATTCCTTTGTCCCATCAGGATGCTGCGGCACGGACAACAAATTATGAGAATGATGAGAGAAAGGATTTTGAAGTCCTTCGTGAAATTGTAGCCAATGCAAAAGACATTATTGCATATGACATTGAGGTAAGAGTTGCAAAATGGTTTTGCCAATTTTGGTAATAATTCAACTACTAGAAAAGTTTGGATACAAAATTCCAAAGAAATGACATACATGGAAATATTATTTGTTAGTGGAGTTAAATTTTACGTTCTTGTTTTCTTCCGCAGATGGCAAATTTCGCGGATGGTTTGCAACTGGATGTATTTTTAGAAAAGAATTTGCAGCCGATACAAAATCGCATTACTTCATTACAAACGCAGGCTGCGAGTTACGAAAAAATGGGAAGTAGCATCCCTGGAGGACCCGTTACTTTTATTGATGCTGCCTCCAAGGAATTAAAAGAGTTGATGGAACAAATGCATAATTTATATGCAGAGGTATGCTTTGCAAACAGGAATACTTAAATTATTAAATTATTTCGGGTCTTTTTTTATTTTATCTACTTTTTTAAAGGCTCAAACCATCATAAAACTGGAACGAAAGAAACAAAATGGTTTCAAAGACATTATCAATGATATTCGGTTAAAAGTTCATAAAATTTTTGACCTCAACACACATCCGAGACTGATCGATAGAAATATTATCCTTTTACCGATACCCCCACGGAATAAGGAGTGGGCTAATGAGATGTTGGAAGTGGTTGAACATCAGACAATTGTTTCCGTCCTGGAAGACTTGGCTGATCAATTGGAACTTTTGGATGAATCTTTTCAACAGATTGCTGAGAAATTTGAGAGTGAGGACTACGACTTGGAGAATGATCCAGAGCTTCAAAATTTCAAAAGACTTTCCGACATAGTACAAGATCTTATTGAGAATGGGTCGGATATGTTGATGCTCACGGTTTCAATGCACTCAAAGTTGGCGATGCGCATTGATGATAATGAGAGGAATTTGATGAGATATGTAAGTTGGTAATAAAATGTGTCTTTAAGAATTGTTGAACATTATTGTTTTTTGGTTTAGATTGATGAAAAGAGACGAGCCCTACTAGACCTGAAAAATATAATGATGGTAGATAATTTTAATTTAC
>JAAXNX010000541.1:0-27350 GCA_036491905.1 Folsomia manolachei | reverse complement strand
TCGGTTGATCTTTAAGTGTACAAAGTTTTATCTTCCTACCTCAACGGCAACTACCTCAGGCCAACTATTTATTGAATGCCCCTCGTACTCCACGTGCTCAAAGTTTGAAATATCTTAAAAATGGACTGAAAAACTATTATGGTTGAAATTGAAGCAAGGGAGAAATTTGGTACACAGGAAATTGATGCGGTGGTGACAAAAACGTGCATGAAATTGAATACTGGTTGTGTTTTTAGTATAACACCTTGCGCCAGACTTGCTCAACAACCCTATCATTATTGACAAATTTAATATGAAGATAAGAAATTATTCTTATTGTGAAAAGGATGACATTTTCCAGGAAGGCTGAGGGATTGGTCTATCTAATTATAATTAGGATTAAGTTGAGACGTGTGGTGGATCGTTGTATTTGCTACAGGTTGTAAGAATCTAAGCCAGCAGAGACTGCCAGCAGCGATCATTATGAGTTGATGATAATTGAAAGTGAGAATCCAATTCTTTTCAAGCATACACTTGGCCATCGGTGGTATTGTTTTGCTAGTCGATATTTGAATGGATTTTGAAATGTGTCGCCAATAAAACAAATCACGAATATAGGATTTCAACAAGTTCTTGGTAATGTTTATAATGGATTCAAAGAAATGAAATTTATTTACATGGATATCTAGTAAGTCCTGGTACCTTTTATTTTACATCCAGAGAGCTTCAACTTCCGGTTTGTCCTTATTCGTGCTTTACTTTTCAATATTGTCAAGTTATATTTTTGCACAATGAAATGTATTCCTGGCCATCGGGCATGTGGTAATATTGATATCTATAATATATGCACTTGTCATTATTGTGGCAGTAGTACGATGCTACAAATCTGGTTACCCTAATACTAGACCAGCTCGAAATAACTTAAATGTAAATGTGCATGGGATACAAGTAACTTACGCAGAAATACATTGTTGGATTGGACAAAAAAACTCGAAATTGATGGGATGAAGGATGAATTCATCAAGTTTCTTGACAGATCTGTCCTCCACGTCGAACAACACATCCATAACAAAATAAATGATGTTCAGTTGAAGATGTGCCAACTAGCTGAAGCTAAATCCAAGGAAGTTTATGCTATTACTAAGACGCTAAATCTGACTCTGAAATCCTTATGAATTTTGTTGTTGGATTGCTTGGGCAGTCACTTTTTTGTTCGTTTTTACGTTCCTTCTTGGTTGGTTGGTTGGCATAGGCAGTCACAAGTCCGAGTGGAATAATATGCGCATACATTCTAGAGAAGAGGATAAGACGTCTGCGTCATAATTATTCAGTAAAAGGCAGGAGAATCTTTTCAAGAAGGGTTTAAGAATAACCTTGTCCAGATTTTACATTACACAGAAATTATGACAGACATGTTACATGCATTTCATTTCAAACTGAGCGAGCGAATGAGTGAATAATGAGAGATTGGTTGGACTTGGGATCGAGTAATTATCTTAATTGCACTTCATTTGGATCACACTTCATTTTAATTTTGTTGACAGGGAAGCTGGTATACTCTTGATGGGCAAGAGTGAATCGCACTTTGTATAGTAAAATATTACCGTCAATCCCATGTTTTAACTACGAATTAAGACAATAATTAGTTACAACTAAGGTGTAGCAGTTCCTCAATCAATAAAATAAGAGTTGATAAATAATGAAAAGTGTTTGGCTTCCATCATGTTTTGATCAATCTTTTTCTACACTAACTGATGATTCTTCGTGAATTAAAAATCGGCAGTGTTGACTCTGACTTACATAAAGTAAGGCATGCAGTTGAATGTAAATAATTTTGATTAGTCGCGACTTATGAGAATATTTTGCCAATCGAGCAATACATTTGTAGAAACTTACGAATTAATTCATCACAGAATTGTGTGTGTGTGAATGGATCCTGAAACTGTCTCAACGAAACTGGAACTCAAAAACTTTACGAGTTTTGTGATTTAAGAGGAAGATGCTCACATAGCGTTAAAGACGCACCGCTTCATTCATAATATGCGATTATAATAAGATATTAATGCATAAAAATATTTATTCGTTTATGCTTTGACATGGATGAAACACGAAAATGCCAACAGGAACAGCAAGGCTTCGAATCCTTGTGTGGTCCACGAGTCAGTCTCTCAAGAAATGGTGAATGTTTTGTTATATTCTGCTCTGTTTTGTACCATTTCTAGTACATCGGATACAAGCACGACGTGCGTATGTTTTACTCGTCTCCTGTGCATTTAGTGACTAAAATCTTGGTATCTTGTATGGATGAAATTCATGAAAGAAAAGTGGAACCATCCGAGGAGGGCCAGACCGTGTTCATGTTATGTCATGGCACAGAAGTCATGCAGCCACATCAATCCAGTAATGTCCACAAGATAAAAATAAGATGATCTGAAAAGCGTCTTAGAAATGGTGAGCACCAGTGCAGGAGGCTTAAAAACAAGTTTGAGATATCCCAGGGCATGTATGACGGCTACTTGAATTTTGATCTTGTTGCTGCCACACCTTGAGAATTTCAGTGATTTAACTACTGAACTCCGCTGGAAATAACATGCAATGCATGAACATCATATCTTGTTTAAGCTCATTATTTTTATTTGACCCTCCCAGTTTTCCTTTCTCCCTTCTGATTTCATCACTTTTTAATTATCCAGCCGATCCTTTCTTCCTTGGCTTGACTACTCACGGCTTTCTTCAAGTTGGATAAAAATCCTATTCATTACAACAATCACAAACCAAACCCTTTCCACCTCAGCCGATTCTCGATCGTGCCAGGCTCGTGCTTGGCACTTTGGCTTGCTTTGTTCGACAAAACAAACAGGATTTGCCTTTTGCTTACATTTACCATTCATAATTTGAGGATCCATAATAAAAGGTACTTCATGTAATCTATGAATATTATAAACAACTTCTTGTTGAATACACACTTTAATTTTATTTGTTTCGACTTTTTCTGGTTTGTCTCATTTCGACAACCGTTTATAATAATTAGCTTAAACATTCATGATTAGTGAAAACTTTGAGGTTTGTTACCTTTCAACATTATAGGCTACCTAAACGGGTAAATCTATGGTTAAGTTACTTATAATAGTACGTGGGATGCATCTTGAGCCTTTCTGTTTAAGGAGCTAGTGTGATGTGCTAATACGATCTTTTAATCCGGCATGACACAACCCTGCAGTTTAATGTTCCTTCCTTGTTACGGGACGTCACTCGTTTAAATCATAACTTAATGTGAATGGAAAACTTATACAGAAGCGTTTCTCAACAAATGGTTTCTTCTAGTGTGGCTGTGACTGGTTGACAGTCCACGGGACACGACAAAAAAATCTGACTGGAAATACTGGACTGGAACAATTTATAAGCTCACGTCCCTCATTCTTTTTCAGTTTTTAAAAAGACACTTGGTGAGCCTAATGAATTAATGGAAATGGAACAATAGAATTGAGGAGCATCATCTCATCTCTGCTTGGAAATTGGTGTCAGTCGGCATGTCAGTCACTAAAAAAATCATGTTTTTATGTTTCAGGCCATGGTTCAACCCAATTTTGATGTCTTTCTTAAATTTAGTTGATTATACCACAAGCTGCTCCTTTCCGATTAAGGAAAGGACACGGGCTTTGTTGTTATGAAATGATAACAATTTAATTCCATATTTGTTTGTATACAAAGTTGAAATCATGAAAAGTAGTACATAAAGTTGCTACTGTGCAAGTACCCAGTTGGGGTGAATTCCAGAAGCTGGTTGTTCCTTAATTAACTAATAGATCTTATCTGTATCAGTGGAGCACTTGTCCCACTGCATGTTGCATTATTACTTTGGGTGGGTTCAACTTTTTAGTATATTTATATAGAAAAATGTGTCTTGAATCCAAAAGGATATTACAAACAGAAAGATTTTTCAAAATTATGAGATGATTGTAGTTATCATTTTGTTGTTGTCTGACGAACATTTTGTATCCTATTTTGTAATTCCTTAATTAGTACGCCTAAATTCAACCTAAATATACTCTCTGCTCTACAATGTCAAAACTCTTCAACTATTATTATACAATCCAAAACGACAACATGAGATGAATGGAATATTTTGAAAGAGATTGACAAATGCCTGTCAACCAAGATTCACATTGGCTGGCGTAGGCAGCTAGATATATTGTTAAGAAAGAATTGAGCAATAATATAATTTCTAATCCGTCCAAATCTAATCAATATTCATTGAAAGTGTTTAGTTTTTGTGGGGCATTTCTTTCTTTCTTTCTTTAGCACAACTACTATATCCACCTAACTTTTTTACTAACTCAATCATTGATGGCTATAAACTACACGGCAACTAATACGCTAAACTATTGCCCAGCACCAGACAAAGTTTAATTTAATCGACTCCCAATCCATGCCAAGAAATGAATTACAGAAAGATTTGAGTACTTCTCTCTTCTCCTGGCCATCCCAATTTCACGACATCTTCGAATCGCCCAAGTCCATAAATGGATTCAAACATGATTTGTTAATGAAATGCAATCAAGGGGTTAACTAAATTTATGCATGAAACTATTTACAAACAACGACTTGAGAAGACTCACATTTGCAAAATCTAATCACAACACCACAACTATTTCAATTTTAGGTAACCTTCCAACACAGTGCCGCGTCTGCATCCATGTTGAAGAACAACTCATTAATGAGTTGAACATAACATGAACTGCAAACAGAAATGAAATATGGATGAATTGAAAGGCATTGCATTTGACAAAAAAGGATGCACAAATAGTTAAGGAAGGCAAAACTGAGCCAAGTTCCCTAGCACGCTGGGTGATCGTTGCTAGTGGTCAATAATTCACTGGCTGGGTTGAGTCAATTAGTCAATTACTTATTAACTAATTGTTAAGTTCTTCTCTGTGAAAAGGACTCGTAAAATCCCTGGAGTGTGGTGATTACTTCAGTTGAGTTGAGAAATTCCTTGATTGCTTCATTATCTTTATTTGGTCGCCAACGATGTGTGGGCATTTTTTATATGACGCCTGCAAAAGTTGCATGTTGGACTAATAAGAGTTGTGCGACAAAAATGCGAATATAAAGTTTAACTAGTAGTAAATGCACAATAGTGGAAGTTGAATACTTTGTAGTACTCAAGTATATATTAGATCCAACAATATCAGGTTGTGAACATTTTTTTATGAGTAAATATAATTCCCATTAGGAAATTAACTTTGATACGACATGTTTCAATTTAGATTTGCAAGAGATAGAGGTATTATTATTACCACATTTTTTACAAATCCACAAGTGTCAGACATCGTTACTGACCTAGTGTTTTTCCTGTAGTTTTCTTTAAACAATTCAGATATAGATCGGAGGTGAGGATCGACGAAGTACATGAACATATGAAAAATTATCAGCATGAAACTAGTTTACACTTATTGTTGGCAAATAATTCCGTACTTGGCAGGAAATTAATTAATTCGTCTCAAATAGTTTGAGTGATATCTTCATTTATAATGAGTTCATTTAGCTACACAAAAAAGACAAAGTTTATTCCTCCTCGCTAATAAGCAACATTATGTCAATGTGTACGGATTGTTTAAAACTAAGTATTTTAACAAATAAATGGAAATCGATTGAAAATTATGTCTCCCTCCGAAAACTTTTAATAAGCCAAGGAACGATTCCGCTAACCCTTTATTTTATCACTGCAGACGTTTAACTTAATACGGATAATCAGCTACATAACTTCCGTAAGTGTAAATGTAAAAATAAAAAATCATACCAATCGCGCTATGAAAAACGACCACAGTAAAAAAAAGAGTTCATTAAAGTCTTAGTCAGTCAATAAAATAAAGGATACAAAATTCCCTTCACACACACTCAGGAATCCGTTTCAATAAGAATCACCTCTTTAGTTCTTTCCTGCTAATTTCTGTTTGCCTTCCTCAATATGATGAAGTATAGCTCCATCCCAATAATACCTGTTAATGATATATGTAGTAGCTATCAGCAGTATGAGCATCAGAAAAGCACGCATAAAGTGTTATACTTACCCTAGATATGACTTACTGACAGAAAAACGCCGAAAAAATTAGCGAGATAATTACACCTTTCTTACAGTAGTAAACAAATTGTCGAAGGAAACATAAGCACATATCATTTCCTGTAATCCAACAGACACCAACAGAAAGCAAGACGTGATGATGACCAACTGATGAAAATATACGATACGAATCCCCGGATATTAAATTCATGAGAACTTTGAAACCAGTATTGAAATGGGCTTAAGTTTTATGAGTTGAGTGGATCTTTTGCATCAGAAATTTGTATTAGATGAGTGAGTATGGGATATTTGTGTACATCCCATTTAACAAGCAAGGTCATTTTCACTGCTCGTAATTTAAACAACCAGACCTAGCACGTACTGTGTAAGTAACGGGAGGTCATCCTTTCCTTATTTTCGGAGGAAAGGTTTAATTCCCACCTCGGTTTGGTTTGGTTTCCGTTTCACTCAGTTAGTTGTGTCTGGCTGCATCCTTATCTCTCTAACATCTTGTCTTGCGAAATGCAAGGTAAAATAGTTGCATAGAAATATGTAAGCAATTTCTACAATTCTCTGTAACCAAAATAGGCAAAAAGTTATCGGAATATGGCGAGAACTGTTTCTATCCTCGTGGTTTAGTGACGAATGTCCCTATTTTTGCACGAAAAGTTAGAAATTTTATTTTATTCGGTTATAATTCATTTTTTGCGTTTACAAATCATTTGATATCGATATACAAAGACTGTATCATAAAATTAATACGCGTAATTTGTTTTTGGTACGTTTATTTTTAGTTAATTTTGTCTTATATCTTAATACTTGCTAGTCATTAACTAATAACCTACAGTTAGTAAGATTACGGGGCTTATGAGATACTGATTTACTTGTAAGTATCGGGGATACAAACAAATTAGAAATGGGCCAGATAACAATGGTGCAATAGCTATAAAATTCTAAATAATCCAATGTTATTTTTATTTATTTTTGACTTTACTTCTAACAAATAAAATGATTAAGGTACCGATTGGAAGGTTATTTTACTGAATGAAATCATATTAATAATGTAAAATGAACCATGAAAAATTTTACTGAAAAGGCTTATGGAAATTGATAACAAGACCCCTTAATACATAAAACTGCTATGATATGGTCCTCAAGTGATTTGAAAAATATATAATAAAACTAACTCTAATTTTACGTGCACAGTTGTTTGCTTTGGAAGTTTGATGGAGTGGAAGCATTTCAATCTCTTCATATATTTCATGAAAACTCAAAAGTGCTCTGTAAAATCATCCCGGTGCGTTTTTTTAATGAAAAAATTGTCTAAATAACTTACTGTACATTTAATTTATAGTAAACGATTATGAAACACTGGGCCTGAGTTTGTATTACGCAGAATTCAATTTTCTGCTTTCTTGTTATAATTCTGTTAATACATCACAAATTTCGAGATACCGACATGTCTCAATTTCCCCAGTTCAACCTGCTCGCCTGTTTAATACTACCCTTAATCAACTGGTAATCAAACTATTAACATTATGTCATAAAACTATTGTGCAACATTGTTTGTAACTGTACTGAAAAACTAAAATTGGTATTATGCACACGACTCGGAACAAATTTACTCTGGATTTTGTGTGGGCAAATTCATTTTCACAAATTTCTGACGGTTCTTAAAATCATTAAATATATGTATGTGTGTAACCAACAAATCAACTGGATAGGAATTCATTGGATGAGATGTATGTTATGGTACATTATATTGGGACACTGATGCACTTCACTGTTAAACAATCTTCAAGAGAGAAAACAATAAAGTTGATGGGTAATGAATGAAACATTATATTTCCATCCGTTTTGCTGGACAATCGGTCATACAATTCTTACTTAATTTGATCCATTGCAGGCTTCCGAGAGCGCCTTATAGATCAGACTAGAGGACTCGTAATCATTTCCAATACTGCCACGTCCTTCCCCGCTGGAATTATTGGACCCCGTGCCGGAATTAGAGCCATTGTTGCACCCATCACTTTCTGGACGGCTAGTAGTTTGGTGATCATTGTACGGAGATGACATTAAACCGTCCTGTTGCCGATGTTGCGGCTGTGGAATTATTGGACCCCGTGCCGGAATTAGAGCCATTGTTGCACCCATCACTTTCTGGACGGCTAGTAGTTTGGTGATCATTGTACGGAGATGACATTAAACCGTCCTGTTGTCGATGTTGCGGCTGGCTATCAGCTTCGATTTTCATTCCATAACTAATTTTCAAGTACGAATTAATTAAAAATGACAAATAAATTGGTTCTATAACTAATTTTCGTACCCATAAAATGAATTGTGATTAGAATCCATTCCATAATTTCCAGCTGAATTTGGAGACGGTACATAATCATAATACGGATTTGTACTTGGTTGAATAGCATGTTCCAAAATGTAACCTCCGCCCTTTGCCAAAAGTTCCTGTTGGCGTTCTGATTCTTGTTGAGCCAACCAGTTGGCGTAATGGTGTTGATATTGTTGTTCCCCATAGGGTGGGGATGGATTGTAAATCCCTCCCGGTGAAGATAAGCCGGGGGAAGATAACCCTGGATCATAAAATTCAATGGGTCGTCCGCCATGATGATGATGATGTTGAGCGTACTGCTGATCATGATGGAATTGTTGCTGCTGCTGTTGAAGTTGACTTGGATGATGGTGGTGGGATTGCATTTCTTGGTGATAATGGTTCTGAAGATGTGCATGATTGTTGACTTGAACTCCATTTCGTGGAGAAGTATGGAAAGGTGCAAAAGGTGGGGTTCGAGATGGGAAAGGTTTTATTTGCAAATGATATGAGTTGCATGACTGGGCTTGTTTTGACGCCACGATGCGCCTCATCCGAATGTTGTCCTCCTTCTTTATCAGAGTTTTCCAGTGGAGACTGTAAATTTAATAACAGGTTATATCTTTTTCTCAAATTGTCCTGCAATCAACTATTGGTTAGTTGTCTAGGACTTGAAATCTAATGCATTCGTCTTAATTGAGGCTTTGAAGGCTTTCAGTTTGTATGAACTTAAATATTTGAAATTACTAAAGCTATTAATAAACTTTATAACAGTTATATTGCATACCATTTCAGGCGTAGGAAGAGATTGCGGGGGTTGATGATTATGATGATGGTTATTGGAGATTGAATTGTGATGGTCAACGGGAGAGTCCATAAGGCTTTGCTGGAGAAGAGTTGTCCCAGTGCCTTGATAGAAAAGAACAATAGAAAGCAATCATTAAAATGCAAGTGCGTTTGTGCGTAGTGTACAAAAGTATGTGTCTATTGTTATGCATTCTCAATCAGATGAAGCTCGGTATATAAAACAACATAGTACAGATAGGATACAAACATAACACAATGTGCTTGGTATGTTAAATGGTGTGTATCAGTACAGACAGGAGGAAAAACTGAAACAATGGAATGCAAAAGTGCATCTTTGGCTGACAAGTGGTGGCAAACCGGCATTGTTTGATTGTATTGTGCACCATTGTAAATAAACAAAAGTGCAATTATTTCAATCTCCACATTTTTGCAGTGCCCTTGCCCTACACCCGCACTGACACGATTGTTTGCTGATTTACGCACAAAAGATTTAGAATACATAATAACAGCAGAGTTCAATAACTTCATGTAGTCACCTTTTCTGAAATCCTTAATTGTTGCATCCGGATCTGGACTCGCATTCGGAGAAGCTTCCGGAGTATGGAATGCTGCAAACTGAGCATTATAAGTTTCCTGCTCCACCGTAGGTGATGGCATCAAAATCTCATTCGTCCTACGACCACCCCTTTTTGTTTGCTTCCGTCTTCGGGGCCGATACTTGTAATTGGGGTGGGTTTGCATGTGTAGCACTCGGAGGCGTTCCGCTTCTTCTACAAAAGGCCGGCGCTCATTTGGCGTTAGACCTCGCCATTTTTTACCTGCGAACAAAATAATTACAAAGTCATTTAAATTAGCTGAATTAAGGGTAATGATGAATCGTAAGGGTGAGCTTCTGAATTCATTCAAGTGTGGTAGAGTATAATGATACTTTAAATGTTCGCATATTTGTGTATTAATGCCATGCTCTTCTTTGGTGATGATAATTTTGTAAAGTCGTAATTCTACGCTGTCCTCGTACTAGGCTGTGCTTTACAATGCACCAATATTAAACAGCACTGTGTATAGCACGTATCTAGCTATCTATCTATGTATAGATCCATCCATTAATCACACTGGTGCGGGTAATTGTCCACCAAGATAATAATTCCAAGCTTCAACCTGTCAATCATTCCAGATTAGATCATTACTCACCCAAAATTCCTCCGGGCAGTTTGAGACTTGGTTTGTCTTATATTATTGCATGTTTTCATTTCCATGATGCTATCCCTTTAAGTACGGATTCATGGGTTTAAGGATTTGCTCACATTTCATAACAAAGTCAATGTAGTTCAACCCTTTAGATAATTTTGCCAAGTGCTAAGGTAATTCCCGTACACGTTATACTTATAGCTTTCAGCGATTTAAACCCTCGAAATTCCCTAAACCCTGTAACATTCTGGCGACTTTGCACAAGTACGTAATACGAATTTATGAGTGATCGTGGGGAAATTTATACTGTGGACTCGTGTTTGTAGCATAATCTCAACAGGTATCCATCAAATCAGATTAAAGAGATACACATACGCACATGTGGGTAATAACAGTAATAAGTGTTTTATTTTGATGTAAAACAGGACAAACTAATATGATTCTACTAATCTACTCTGCGTTTAAATTTTATTCGCAATTCTTTTGCAAACCCTTTGAACTTGATCCTTTTCATGTTTGATTTAGTTGGTAATTTACTATTCTCACTCAAAGTATGTTGAAAATTCAAATAATATAAGTAATCCCGTTTTTTTCTTTTTCGTGGACAAGAAATTGTGATTCATTTTAGTCGACACTACTGCATTTACATTGTTGAATGATTGGTCACAAAATTTGATAAAGCGAGACAAATTTGACTTCATCAGTAAGGAACGGATTCGAACACGAACTGTTAGTTTTACAGATTTAGTTGGCAAGTAGTTATTAAAGGCAAACTCTGGTTGAACAAATTAATCAGTTCTGTCTCTGTCATTCCACTCCCCAGACATGCATGTGCAGAAATAATCATATTTCATGATCTGCATACTTTGTGTTGTGTGAATAAATCTGGCAAAGTATGTAACAACATGTCCCCTGGTTAGTCTCGGCCAGAGTCCGACACTTGTTGCATTGCATGCATTAGTAGATTAACAGGCACACACAATTCCTAAGGAATTACTCTTTCGGTTGGTTTCTAAACATACTAACTTATAGGTAGCGAATTGCACGGTTAAGGTTTAATAATCTCGAGTAAACTATAAACTGCAAAAAACTAAATTTTATTAGGAAAATGACGGAGCATTTTTCTAGCAATTTCCTAAATGGAACAAAATAGAAATACAAATTAGTCAAATCTTAACAAAAAAGTATTCACGCGTAGTAATTGGTGCAAATACTAAGTAAGCCACTCCTCCATTAGCTCTAGGAAAGGATCTCCCATTCTCGAAAAGCGTAGGAATGTCAAGCCACAGAGTTGATTTGCCAAGAAAGTTGAGAGATGAGATAAAGTACTAAAACATTGTATAGCCTCCACTTCACTTCTTACTTGGCTGGTTGGTTTGGCTGATGTTGCCCATCGCATCGCACAAACAAGTGAGACGAGTTGGTCGTGTCAAGTTGGAGGCAGAAAAAGTGCATAGCAGATTTTGGAGATGAACAGAATACAAACGGCAAATGCAAACCACACTATAAAACAAATTCATAGCCTGACGGGACTGGCATCAAAAAAAAAATTTTACATCTTCGTGGCATAATCTAGACAAATGGCAGAGTACGCATATTACAATCACTGTATTCGCTGTGCTAGCTGTTAATGGAGATAAGCCATACTTTTTGTGTATTTTTCACATCACCAGCCAAAGGAGAAGATGTTTGATTTGCACGACCGACCAAGACGACCGAAGAACGAAAAATATGAAATAAAAAGAAGAAGACTATAAAATGTTAGCAGGACATGAAAGGAGTTACATAATATGGTTTTACTAGTCGACATGCATAACTATAAGGTATTTGGCAGCATCTCTAAATGAAAATCCCTTCATCCTCTAGTTGGTTGGTGTCTATCCTCTTCATTTCACTTCACTGACTGAATTGCAAATAAATTGCTGCGACGTGTTATGCATGTCGAAGGTGGATCTGTTTACCATCCTGCAATTTGTACCTTCATCCATCCATTTATTAGTTGGCACTATCTCTCTTCTGTCAGATTTTTTTTAACTTTTTTGTCATGCCTTTGAAATACTATACTATATGGCTTTTACATATCCATTCCATATCTTATGAAACTATATAAGATTTCTTGTCGTGACTTCAAGTAAATATTTAATTTTCACCACCATTACTTAACATGCACTCAATAAAGCTTGGGAAAGGAATATCAATTTCAATGGCGTTTGTTAGTTAAGTGCAAACTTTAAAAAAATGGAGGCTGGGCATGTTAAAGAAACATTTCGTTGTATGAATTAAAGTAATGCTAAATAATCTCTGTACATTATTCCTTCGTACAAGGAAGAAATAACGTACAAGGAAGAAATAACGTTAAGAAATACAGAGAAGGTTAAAAAAAGACGAAGAGGTTGGTTGGAAGAATAAGGTTTATTTAGGTGAGATAAACTGAATTAAGATTTTTACGATGACCGCAAGCAAGCAAAGAGGATGAGCACAACATGCAGGATAAGAAATGTGTGATCATGAAGAAAAAGTGTTGATCTCATCAATGAAATCACAAACACTCATCTAACAATCTAATCAATCTGGAAATCAATGGTTCAGTAAATTGTTTGAAAGGAACCGTGCGGGGCTTAGGATACTCGTTTAAATATGTGGTCGTCGGTTGAGTTAAAGTGAAATATTGCACTCATGCTGATCTCTTCCTGCTTCATGGAACAAAAATTGTAAAAAAATTGTTTTCGTTTTCACATTTCGCTATTTGTCAGCAGAACAAAATATGTCGAAATACTAAACTTTTGCAGATGAGGTTCGTCATTCCAACTTTTGAATGTAAAGCAAGTGTTAAAAAATGACAAAATTCGATCTTGAAATGCAATTTACCAACTTGTTAAAATTTTCCAAAACACCTCGAATTCTCAGCCGATGTCAAACAGTAAATGAAGAGGGTGACGATACGATCAAGTGTAAACTTCATAAATTTCTTTGACGTGAGCCTCAGCCAGACTAGCTGGCAAATGTAATGCGTGAGATGACGGATAAATATGAGGTTGGTTCTTATCAAAGGAGGAAAATCGACAAAGGCGGGCACGAAGGAAGATGAAGAACATTTTTGACTTTCTGTAGTCCTGCTGCGGCGCTTAGTCCACTCCATTAGTTACGCCCATCTTTCTACGCTTGTGGCTAATTATTCAGACCGTGTAAAAAAAGTCAATGACTAATGAGTGCAGCCAGGGCACACTGATTGCGGCCTTAGTTTTAGTGTTGGTGTTGGTGTAGGGCTGCACTGCGTCGTCCCATTTTCCCTGTGCGCCTCTCTATGAGTTTTAATTACTTCCCAGCAGTTGTCCTCTTTACAGGGTTTATCCCCAACCGAATAAAACACCAAAACTCATGCAGACTCAAACTAATGTGGTTAGTGAAGATACATGTAAACACTTTTCCCTTATCACAAACACCTATGCTTTTCTGTTCTCAATATTTTAATGAAATAATGACCAGCATCATAATATTATTACGCAAAGTTGAGGTTGGTGTGGTGTCAATTTGTATTGTGGATGGGAGGCTTTCCAGAGCATTTGACCAACGAAGAAATTCTCTTCACAGCAAGCAAGGTAGGCAACCTGCCAAGCAATTAACTAAATCCAAATCTTTCTCCTACAGATGCTCGTTGGAAAATGGATGTAACAATTGCTCGGAAAATCCATATATCCAACACTTGTGATGGAACGTGTATTACGATAAATGAGGGAATTTTTTCGATGATAAAACAAATCCTTAACTCATTGGCTGCAGAAGCAGCAGCGGGATGCAATTCTGAGGTGAGTCAATATAATAATTCCATCTCAAATGGAAACACTTGTACATCAAGTGAAGAACACACTTGGCGTTGGTTTTCTCACGTTCTTCACTCGGCCAGCTCAAAGAGTTGTGATAAGGAGTAATCTGACAAACAAATGAACTACTTGCTGTACTTTGTAGGAGAAGGTAATATAGTGGATGGACAGGAATGAATCTTTCTTTCTATTCCTAATCTAAACTCAGCGGTGTTCTTGCTTTTTGATGATTGTTGAACCTTTTACATCATATCCGTCTCTGCGAATATGGAGTACAACACAACTTTTCATTACTTGTTGTAATCTGGGATTCCACACTTGAACATTTAACAAATTGCTTACAAACTGAAGTGAGAACTTGGAGATATTGACTTTATGCCACCGACCAAGAAGGCGTTTTAATATCGCCTCGTTTGAAATCTAATTAATGTTTTTATTATGGCATTGCGACCTCCGAAACTTTTTTGAAGACGTAAATCAAAATCTTTCAAAATTCTTCTTATTAGCCTGGTTCTGGCTGCTACCGACAAACAAGGAAATTCTGGCGGACAGAGGCAGCAAATCCTTTGTTGTAGAGATGGAATTGTCACTTTTATTTAAATTACAATTTCATACAAAAAAGTAATTTATTGTCAAGTTTTTTAGGAAAAAGAAAATAATGCAAAAAACTTACATTCTTATGCAATATGAACAATACAGACAAGAAAGGACGGCGAAGGCTAAAATATTTCAATCTTGACAAAAGCTATTCGGTTTCTGGGAGAATTTTGTTATCGGTGTTTTCTTTAAAACCTTATCAACATTGACTTTACATAGTCAGAGTAGCGGTACTGGGATTCCATTATTCAAAGTTTTTTCAGTATTGGACTAACCAACAGTTGAGTAGTAAGAGGTGAGAGGAAGAAAACACGGAATGGAGTTAACAAATACCGAATGCGTGACCTTAGAACGTGTTTCTTGTATTTTGACAAATTTGAAAACCATGCGAAGGAATTCCTTTAATTCCAAAATCCGTTAATCAAGTCATTTCAATGGCGTGTAAAATATTTTTCTCAGTCGTATGTGCGTAATTCTAAGTGATGAAATTCCTTATGGAGAAATGTTTAGTTTTTAACTCGGTTACCTTTTGTAAGATCAAATCAATACTGCGATTTATCAAAGTTGTCTTCGTGCCGTTACCAGTAAACATATAAGTACAACTTCGATATTTGGTTGCTTTTTAGTCGACACACGAAATCTATTGACAAATAAAACTTCCGGATGCAAATCATCGCTGAATATAGAGCCTACAATGTATTATACTTGTTCTATACGCCTGTTTCCATTCTACCGTGCGCCAACGCTACGACTCAAAGATTGCAAATAATAAATGAATATGAGACCAAAGTCACGAGATTGATCAAAGTTGCCAAAAAAAGAAAATCCAAAATTTCTAAGTGCGGATATGCTTCCACAATGGGTATCAACGAAGATTTGATTTAATGTGACGCGATACTCTCGGCTTTCGTTGAACCACGCCAAACCCTAAAAGTCAGTCACTCTCCATTTGAAATCAAGACATAAAAGTTGTGAAGGAGTCATTGAGAGGATTATATTTCAAGTCATAGAATGACTGACTAAAGGATATTTATTTGTAGTGGTAGGTTGTGCTGCTCTGGTGTGAGATGAATGATCCAAATTTACTTGCGGAGGAGAGATGAGAGTGTGATTGCAACATTTAGATAGCTGTTGGTCATGTGTTTATATGGAAGTATTAAAGACGCGTCAATTCACAAAGTGCTTAGATATTTATGCATGAGAAGGAATAAATAAATGATCGTAGGCAGAGATTTTAGGTGGAGTTCCGTTTTGGTCCTTTGCCCTTAATGGCAACAGATTATAGAGTGTGCAATGCAGCATCTATGTATTTCATCTCCAGTCTAATTCAGTTGGAGTCTTTGAATCCTTATGTACAGATTCGGACTGACAGAGTTGAGTTCAATTTGTCGAATTTCAAATGTAAAAGTGTAGTAAACAGCCAATTGCGATGATGTCAGCTCAATTTGGATTTTTTTTTGTGGGAATTTTTCTGGCACACAAGAAAGAAATAAATGGTAATATGTCATTATAGAGGAGACGACTGCATATTAGAATTTGCACACCCTAGATACAAAAGCCCTCAAGATTTGACACAGAATTTTCACAAATTAGACCTTTTAATGCTAATTTCCGTCTTGAAAAAAGAAAAGGTACTGCACCACACCTAGTGATTCAGCTATTTTTTAAAGCAGTGGATGGAGCCTTTGACTGCTGTCAACAGGTTGCTTGACTCTTATTCAATGAAATACAGTTTCCGTACGAGTCATTCAAAACATATATTTAGTATTGACGTAGTATATCATTAGTTTCACCTATATGTTTGGGTGCTGCAAATTCTACAAAGACTTCTACAGGCAAATCTAATCCAGAAATTCAGATCGTTTTAAATCAATAGTTTTTTAAACCCATCCGCACGCTTCAAACATCCATTTTTGAGTAATAATCAGGTAATGTATCTGGAAAGGAAACTTGAGAAGTAAAAAATGTCATCGTTCATATTTTGCTAATGCCACTGAACATAAATTCCGTGTTACATTTATATTTTTTTCAATAACTAATTTCTGTAATTGGTGAAGTGCAATCGAATGAAACTGAATATTTAGAACCCACTGGATGGCTTGGTTTTAATGCTTAAATGACGACCAATTCAAATTGCAAGCCAGTGGACCGCATGAACTCGAATTATCAAGCTGAGCACTTAACTTTAATGGATGTTTAGTCACTTGTAGTGTAGGTAATAATGTGAGACCACGGGTTCTTTGAGCATTTATTAACCTACACCATGCAGTTATGTGTGTCTGTCGGTATTCACCAGGGTGGCCTTTACCCCATAGTTTATGCCAACATTAAGGGTAATCCTCGTCAAGAAAACTAGTAAATGACACGCCATTCAAAATTGCTCTAATGGTTACTCATACTAAAGACATTATCATGTATAATTTTCTATAATCGAAATAATACTGAATCTCACAATATCCAGAAATTATTTCAAAATATTTCTTAAAATTTGCGCACTTATTTTGTTCAAGTTAAAAATAACCCACCCTGCTCCTCCTAAAATGAACGGAATGGTCTGCTAGTGGTAATTAGAACATAAAGAAATGAAGCAGACAGAGAAAACCCTTTAGAGTTAATATGCAACCAAACTACCTGCCACATAAAAGCCAGCCAATTTGAAGATGAGCAAGATCGGTTATTTTGTATTTGATGGCACTCACTGCACACTGCTTACTTTTTCTTATACTTTATGATTTTCTGCCACCAAAAGGTCCATAAAGCAAAAATTTATGAGGGCCCCATTATTATACGATCATGACTTAGGTGGGCCAGTTTAATTACACCACTAAACTACAAACTACGCCACTCAAAGGAAGGAACCCTCTGAAATTTTGGTTTTACTTCCCTTACAAACTGCAAAGATAAGTTGACTGACTGGAGGTAGTTGCTAGCATCTTATTTTTATTACTGATTACTTACAGAATATGACAAGAGACGGTGCAGAATGGACATAAAACATTTCCAGAAAGAACCATCTTTTCAGATAAGCTGTGTTAAACCGTCCATAAATTTCCGTAATGACAAAAGCATATTTTAAGAGAAAGAGAATTGAAATGTTTAAAACCTTTTAGTACGGATTCAATATAGCGTAATGTGATTTTTATTTAACTCTGAGAATACTGCGTGCTTTCCTACATTATATTCGTAACAGGTTGGGTTAACAAATTATTCGACCTTTATAGTGATTCTGCTAAATATTTGATTTGAGACGGATATTCCACATTGGTATTGTTTGCTTTGGTGCATTTTTTCTTGGGCATTAAATCAACAATTTATTGATCTCGTGTACTTAATAAAGCGACCTCATTGATTCAGTCCCTCAAACTGATTCGAATTTGAATTAATGCTTTTCATGCACTAACCCGCCCTTGTTTACACATAAGAGCATGTAAATCATGGACAAACAAGACTTTAGTCGACGTAAGCCAGGTTTTCAAAGTCCAACACTGATAAGACAACACGATCATCAGTGAAGGCTCGTCAACAGGCGTCAGCAAGTGAGTGAGTGACAAGTTGTTGGCAATTGCTTGTCCCTTGTCCAGCTCAATGGGAATGGAATGATTACCAAAGCAAACAAAAACGAAATCCAGTTTTAAAAGGGATGACAAGATTTTGTGAATGAATTCACAAACCCAAATTAAAATTCTCAGGTGAATTTAAAGTACATACGACTTGTTTGAAACTTGATAAAGTTGTTACAGTAAATTTATTTGTCCACAAACAAGAAGTGCACCTCATTTTTTATGTAATGCATAGTAAACAATTGAGCATGCGATGTGCATGCTAAATGAGGATACATTTAGTGTAAAGGAGGCTACTTTATATGTCTTCCCTAATAACCTAATTATTACTACGGAATTTGGGATATCAATGCACGATCGGCAGCAAAAGTAAACGACGTCAATTGTGTCGAGGTTATGTTTTCTCTTATCAGTGTGTTTATCTGGTTGGTTTTGGCAAAAACTGCTGACCACTCTGTGTGGTTATCCTAAATTCTCATTCGTGAGGCCCATAAAAACAAATCTTGGAAACTCATGATGTGTAACGATGTGGCCTTTTTGTTATTTTTTTGTGGCCGTACAGCATAACGAAGCAAATTTAATATAGTGCATGAGCTATTTTTCAAATAATGTTTAGTCAGGTAATTAATAACCAGAAGAATGTATAAAACGACCAAATCGAAAATTATTTTCAAAACGGAAATCAGGTCTGAAATTTTTATAATCTTTCGTGACCAAATAAATGTTGGTACTTAATAATTTCAGTTTTTTTTCTTGTTTTATTAACAAGTTGGGAAAGCCAAGCCACACAGGTAGGTAGGCATAGAATGTACTTTAGCACATAAAACTTTGACTCATGTGTATCTTATTATGTCGTGTTACATATTTCCGTCTGTCCGTTCGTCTCCCCGAGTTCATGTCTTACAGCTATAAAATTAAAATGAAAATTATGAGCAGAAAACAAGCACGGATTTTCATGACGAGAAGCCTTCAGCAAACATGTACTCAGTTTAAAGATTTCCGGTTACACATTTTGACAAGGAATCAAAACAACCTTGAACAGGATATATCAGTTATGTTTTTCAGAGTTTACTTGCTTGGGTTTTCTCATAAATTTGATAATTATCCCTTAATCGGGTGGACATCCCTTTATCAAGTACAGGGAAGCGTTATCTTTGGTGGGATTTCATTTTTGCCCACAAAATATTTAATATTACAAACCAAACGAAAAGCCGTGACATTTTGTCCAATTCTCATGTATTACTCGCATGTATGGACTTATATTCGTGCACGAAGCTAAGAAACTAAACACAACCTCACATCGTGCTAAATGCCAGTTTAGGTTGGTGCCCACTAGTTGGCAAGTAAGTGCTCATTTTGCCAAGCAGTTATTTACACATTCGTAATCTGTTATTATTTCCTTGTTGAAGCATTGGTAATGGAAGGAACCACATGGATGTAAATATTTTTGCACGCGATTCTTCTCTCAAACATTTTAGTTCCATGATAAGACTGAGGGTTCCCATGTTATTGCTTTTTTAGGTAATTAAGACCACTTTTAATTAAAAATTCTCTGCAAAACGCTATTTAACATGTTTAATTATTTTTAAGGCCCGACATAAAAAACATTTTTCTGCTGGTGGTTCAAGGTCCCTTGAATTCATGGAATTTAAACTTATGTAAACCTTATGCTGTCATTGATTATGCATTGCATGGAAGACTTTTTTTTACATCAACAAATAAAGCAACAATTTGATTAATGTCGTCGTTTACACGTTTGATTGGCGGTACATGTTTAAAGGAATTCAGTTCTATAACAATCCAAAATGTCCGTTTCATAGGCGAAATGCGATTCAACGATAACATTCACTTTTTGCAATATACCACGATCCGATTAAAATACCAATAAGATCAAGTTGGAAAAATATCTTCCGTAATGAAACCATGTTTGCAATGCGACGAAAGGAATTGCTAAAATGTCAGCTGAGGCACTTTACACTAAGGACAAAGTACCGACCAAATATTTTTAATTAAGATTAATTTTATGGCATTCCATTTCATTTTATTTAGGGATAGTCACGGTCAAAACATTTCCTTTAATGATTAAAACGGAAACAGGGAGAAAAAGCGACGGGGTGGGAGGATGTATCGGCAAACCTCCTCTGTTGTTGAGGAATTAGTATTTTAATAGAACTTTTTTGTGCAGTAACAAGACGCGTTCAGAGCTCATTAAGAGGCTGATGAAAAATGCAATGAACCGTAGCACGAAATCTTCATTGGTAGCTGATAGAAGTCTTGAAGTGGTATTATCTCTCTCTTACAACTGAATGTATTGTAGAATGAGGGATTGACTAAATCACGACTTGTGCTCCAACGTTGTGTGAATTGAAGGAGGAGGCGATTGAGAATCAATCAGTGTCATTGTCACCTAAAGGCTGGTTCTAACTAGCAGTGATTTGTGAGAATTGGCTATTGACGCCTATTCGGGCCAACACTTGGCCACAACAGCAACCTATGACAAGCAAAATAGAAAGGAAAGCACATCACGAACTATTGAACGACATTGTTAACTTTTTCTTCTATTTTATTTAGCATTCTGTCCACTACAACAATAATGGGATTGATTCAATTTGGCTGCATATTTTTTACCCCATTCATTTCTCGGTATCATTTTAATCTTTTAAATCAGATCAGGGGGCAAGAAGATGTTTTGCTGGTCGGATCTATTGGATGATTGCGTGAAGTTAAGACGTGAGCAAAAATTTCCATATATTTTTTACCCCATTCATTTCTCGGTATCATTTTAATCTTTTAAATCAGATCAGGGGGCAAGAAGATGTTTTGCTGGTCGGATCTATTGGATGATTGCGTGAAGTTAAGACGCGAGCAAAAATAGGGATGGCTCTGCTGTTGAAGTTATTGGCTAAAGTTTTGGATTGGATTGGTTAACAAAATGAGATTTAGAAACATGTCGTGGCCCCATTAGAAGCAAAACAGCAGCAGTATTTATTAACAGTATATGGATTGTTGGAGTCGTGTGGGTCAAGCGAAATAGTGATGGACACTTATTCGATTTACAAATGCCAAAGTCTTAATCAATAAAGTTGAATATTATATACTTCAAACTTTCTAAAGCCAAGAAACTCTATTTTTGGATGAATTTATTTATGATAGCGATGGAGCTACTCATTTTTATGCAGGTATCGTTTCATTGGAGTAGTTACTTTTCGTGGGTTCTCGTTCTTTTGTAGAATTTAAATTGAAAATAGATCGCTCTAGTTAAATGTAAAATATGGATTCCTTATAAAATAAAAAATACAGGCAGTCATAGGAATTCCTGTACGGATGTAATTTAAAGATTGACGGATCTGCAAAATTTAAAACTTTAGTTGTAAAGCGTAATCGAGTTAAATATCACAACCTGTATGGAATGCTATGATATGAAACCTTCGATTAATATTTTTTCATGACGGAGGTTCATTGGATAATAATGGCCCAAGATAAAATAAATTCTAGATCCTGAAATAATTTGTTTTAAGACTGATAACAGAGGAAAGTTGTGAATTGTTGGATTATGTTTACAGGTTGACAGTAATTAGTGGTATGGTATAAATGATGTCAAAAGGCTCTGCAGTGACACATACACACATCTTAAATCCAACTGTAAAACGTTTCAGTTAGTGATACGCAGTTGTTTTTTACCTTAAAAAGGTCTGTTCTATGAATGAATCATCTTGGAGAGGAAATCAGCAATTTTCATATCATGGCTCCAAGAAAAGTCTGTGCTATGCATTATCAATCTGATTTTGATCTTAAATTTCGGCAACTTCATTTAGTCAGGTCATGCCGTAACATAAGAACCGGCGGTATGATATGGACTGTCTCTGCCTCTAATGCTCATTACAGCACCTGGCCATTGCACATTATATGTACAAGAGACGAAAAGTTGTTGAATGTTCGAGTCTCGTATTTCTTGGATTCGTTGGGTTGCGTGATTTTTCTAAGCTTCCGACCGAAAGTCTCAGCGCTCAAAATTTTTCCGTCACAAGCAACAAGTAACTGGTTGCACGCAATGAGAATTCCCCTATCTTTCTTATTTAATTACGAGTTTTAATTAGAGTGACAACAATGATGTGAAAATGTCAACTGCTCATGTCTCTCAACCAAAAACTAGGCACAGGCTCAGAGCGCAAAAATTCCGCGCTGTAGTACTTTGCTTTAATTCACTTTTGTTTAATTCCTTTCCCACTTACATACCGGCTTAGTTGTACTTTTACATGAGGATACGTGCCCAAACAACTTAACGAGGAGAGGTGCACAAATTTAAGTTCACAATTTGACTTAAAGAACTGCGGCGACACAGCAGTGGTTAGTTAACCTTTCTAAACAATTAATGAAAGCTGTCAAGTCCAGCGCTCAATGTCTTGCCGCAGTTAACTTAAACTGAGGCGCTTTGCTTTATTTCCTTCATCCAATAACTGCAGCTTTTAATTAAGCCAAATTAACCTTAATCCTCTACTTGCTTACAATCATTACTACAAGCTCAAGTTCTTTAATTGCTTTCGTATTTAGTTTGCAAAGAAGTGCGGCATTTGCTATGGATGGCAACTTTCTGCGTGTGTGTGCATCACCTCATTACCACTGCTCAGCGTGATAGTTTATAATTTTAGGTTTTATACATAAACAGCAGCTCGAATAAACTGACATTGATAAAACGGAAGAGTTATGGCTCCAACCGAACCCTTTTTAATTTTGTCTTCATACAAACTGCGAAATTTTTTGCAACAATTTCTACGCAGGATGCATGCACGGTATGGTTCTAATATCCCACGAAAAATAACTACTAACAAGAGGCATTCAGTATCTTATTAATGAGCAAGACGACCATGCAAAGTAACTAAGAAAATCCAAGCGTGTGACATCTCCCAAATCACAGTCGGTTCAACAATATTCATTAATGAGTTGAATTTTAATTGCATACTGAGAACAAATTCGAAATCAAAGTTATTTTCACGGCATCCATATTCATCCTGCTTTAGCTTAGGATTTGTTGCATAGCCTGCTGGGGGCTAAAATCTAAAAGATTTTCTCAGCTGGTTATTTTGAGCGGAAACAATGAGCCAAACAAATGAGGAGTGTCACTTGTAATTATGAGCTGTTAGCCATAAGACCTCCACATATCTCGTAATGAGATGGCTAAAATGTTAAACCCCACCAGTTTAAAATCCAACAAAACTAAGATAGTCTGTCCGTTCCACTCGGTTGGTTACCGAATCACAGAGGGATTTATTATTAACAAACGGGAAAAAAGGAGGCATGCATCTCGTTTAATTCAATTCAGTGATGGTGAAAATCTAAGCAGAGTTTGATTTACGGGTTCTCTTATACTCATTCATAAATCACCTCCTTAAGGAACTTGCTGGTGAAACACATTGTGAGGCAAGTGATGACAAATTCGTTACAGTTCCACATCATTGCCGCTGACCTTTTCCTCTCAAAGGTTTCATTATCAAGCCTAACCCAAGCATTACATGTCAAGTTGTGCGTAAGGGAATTGCTCATACACAGTACTTTATAACATCACGGCTAAAGCTATAAATAAACCTCTAAAACGTGCCCATCTCATGGTAAAGGAAGTGATAATTTGTGATATTTGTAATGCAATTAGGGATCAAACACCCTTTTCTCCTTGCCAGTAATGCACCTTTTGTAGTTAAGATCTGTATAAGAAATAATCCTTATTACTCAAAAAACTCAAAACACTTACGCCCTTCCTCATTTTTAAGTACTGAGAAAAAACTGAAGAAAAAAACAAATTATATTCATCAGATCACTCGACCAGACCTTACTGACTGTACTGCAAAGACATGTATACCCATATAATAGTTATTAACCTGTACTCGTACATATCGTCACCTCGTTTACAATCAACTTTGTGTAAGTTCTTACTTATTTCGAACCTCGATTTATGCAACCATCTGCTACTACCATAGACATAATATAATAAGAACTAGACTCTACTACTACACTATTCATTCCAACGAAGGGCGAGGGTTTGTTTCCTTTCCTCGGCGGAAACGGAATAAATTACAAAAAGTGAAGATGCAAATAAGTCCTAAAACTGATGCGGTCTCAAATGGTGGCAGGATAAGTAAGTGACCAAAGACTGGTTAACGGCTTCTTTAAGATTTACTTGCAAATGCGTTTGACGGCAGTGGAGATGAAGATGAAGAGGGGTTGTACCCAAACAAATATTATGGTTTTTATCATGAGTAAATGACAAATTAATATTCCTCATTTTTGAAACGGATGGTTAAACAGTGAGGGAGAATCTGTATGCCTCTTGTTTGCCGGTACGTAGCTGCAAGCCATCATAAAATTAAAATAATAACATAACACAGAAGTATGAAATGACTAAAGAAGAGTGTGGAGCAGGTAGTTTGTAGTTTTATTCTCTTGTGAGACGGTCAAGCTTCGTCGCACTGGGACAAGTGAGTGTCTGTTCATTTCCGATTCTTTGATGTTGGATCCATTTGACATCTTCAACCACCCACCCGATCCACCCCACTTTCACTCAGATTACTCAACAGACCATCTTAACCACCCAAACTCTAATTACTAACCACTGCCATCCACCACAACGTCATGTCACTAACTGTCCCTTTTAACCCAACATTCAATTATCTCCTCCACTACACAACAAACTGTACACGTCATTCCAAGTCACGGCTGTAGTTCTCTAAATCTCAGCGAAATGCATAAGACAAGAAAATAAACGTATTGGAAAATATAAAATTTCTAGATTTTATTCGAGACAATGTGTCATTTCCATATGTAGCCACGTCTGTTTTTATGTCACACACGCATTTCATACACTTTTCCATTGAATAAGTTAGTGTTAAGTAAATTAAGGAAACGGGAAATGGGACTGAATACTAATGTTATTCAAGTGTGACGATTCTCCTTCACAGCACATTTATTAAGAACGCAACCCATCTAGAATTGAAATCTAATTGTACGGATACTGAATGAAGCATGTGATAATAAATAAATATGCCTACGACTGCATTAATGAAATAAATTAAATCAGGAGATAAAATTAGAAATTTGTAGTTATGGTATGACACTACCGACATACTACACTGACTTGGTTGTTTCGAAGAAAGAAGACAAGATCGTGTGCCACGATAATCAGATTGTAGGGCAGAGGAAGTCAACTTGAAAATCGAGAAGGTGACATCCACCGTTTCATGATTTCATTTGAGAAAAAGTAAATCCANATGGTATGACACTACCGACATACTACACTGACTTGGTTGTTTCGAAGAAAGAAGACAAGATCGTGTGCCACGATAATCAGATTGTAGGGCAGAGGAAGTCAACTTGAAAATCGAGAAGGTGACATCCACCGTTTCATGATTTCATTTGAGAAAAAGTAAATCCAACTCATACTGAATTCCCTTTCAAGGGTTGGTTAGTTCTTCGTAAGTAAGTTACAACATCAACCTAAGAATATGGGGTGTGTGCTTGTAGTTGTGGAAGAGTACAGATTTCAAAGAGATCATTTATAAATAAAGTAGTTTGTCAATGTGTGTCTCGCGTAGCTGAGGTTGGGTGGGTGAGGTTAAGCGTAACGACGCGGTCGTGTCGTGTGGGGAGGATCACAATCTGTACCTTCAGCACATTTGGGTCAACTTGTGACAATTAACTTTCGCTAACTGAGGACAAATTGATGCAGTGGAACATCATATATTACATGGAGGTTAGATTAGAAGGTAGTATTTCAAATAGCGTCAAATAGGTACATATCTCACGTATGCGTTTGAATCCTTCAACTATGCATGAACAATTTTACGTAAAAGTAGTCGGCAGAGTAACTTGCGGGGAAAATAATCGAAAGTAGTACTTGTGCTTTTTGTTAAATGAATAAATACTCAAAATAACGATTCTGGGTTGCCAAAAGGTCAAGTAGCATTTTGCCCATGAGTGGCATTGCAGAAGGACAGGAATATGCATGACAAATGTTACAGAATTAGTATGAATCCTCAGCGTGTAATGTCTTTTCTTCAAGAATATAATTCTATTCATTTACAATAAAAATAATAAATTACCAAAAGTGGCCATAAAACAGCGTTCAAGTTCTAACAAACTGACATTCAAGCAAAAGGTTGATTTTCTTGTTAATATTCCTTGTTTAAGAAAATTGTGATGATTAGGTGTCCAAATGTTGCGTCAGGTGTAAAATCGAATTAGTTTGAAGGCCCATGTATTTCTCATGCTCCAGCAAATTAACATTGTTAAGGAAGGAAATGAGAAAAGGAACAAGTGGAGGAGTTAGTGAGTGGTCAGTACTTGTTAGTAATTCAAATTCAACGAAACATGCCGGCCATCACTTATTTATCATTCATTGCATTGTACTTCATTCACGAATTGTGATGGCAATGAGCACCAATTTGCAGCAACTGACTGACAATAATGGTAAATGACAGACAGGATGGGGACTAGATCACCAAGTACGGAAATCTCACCAATTTCAAGACCATGTAAAACGTGTAGTTCCTCATCATCCAAGGAATCGTAGTCTATAGGAAGGATCCCTCCATATGCATGTAACAACCAACATGAGGCTATTAGCCATGTTTGAAGTGGTAAATTTTGCAAATTTAATGAGATTTTCATTAAATGAGCCTTCTGTTGCCTTTCTTACATTTGCCTCAGTTTACAAGAAACGACATAAAACAGCCAAAAAGTGTGGATCATTGGTTTGCTTGGCCCGTACGACTGTCACTCTGCAAACCCAGTGGACCTCATCTAATTAAAATTACTTTTTATCGAATTTTAAACAAAGTCTCGAGTTCCACCTGTTGCGTTTTGTTCCAGTTGCTGTGTGAGGTATGCACAAGGCTGGGCTGCATGTTCATTTACATTTTTGATTCTTTTTGAGAAGTTTTAAGACTTCTGGTCTAAGGTTGGAAGGACCTCATAACGCCTTAATTATTATGCTACTGATTTAAGGCGAAGATTTGCAA